>JAFMOD010000510.1:142168-153663 GCA_019802435.1 Corydoras maculifer
CTACATACACCAACGCACACACACCTACATACATCTACATACACCAACGCACACACACCTACATACATCTACATACACCAACGCACACACACCTACATAGATCTACATACACCAACGCACACACACCTACATAGATCTACATACACCAACCCACACACATCTACAGAAACCCACACACACAAACACCCACCTCCATACATCTACATACACTAACACAAATCCACCAACACACACACACTTACAGAAACCCACACACACAAACACCCACCTCCATACACCAACACACACACACCTACAGAAACCCACACACACACAAACACCCACACACACACCTCCATACACCAACACAAATCCACCAACACACACAAACACCCACACAAACACACACCCGACACTCACACCCACACAAGTCCACCAACTACATACACCCACACAAATCCACCAACACACACCCCCACCACACACACCCCCACACACATAACCACACACAGAACCACACTCACCCACCCACACATACCCACAGGTTATGATGATCGCATTACATCATAAAGGATTTGGGTTCTGTGATGATTTATTATTAAAAGACCTTCTCATTTAAACCAGCTGTAGTTCGGACTCTGAGATGCTGACGCGACACATTACACTGTGAACTATATCCTTTATTANCACACACCCCCACCACACACACCCCCACACACATAACCACACACAGAACCACACTCACCCACCCACACATACCCACAGGTTATGATGATCGCATTACATCATAAAGGATTTGGGTTCTGTGATGATTTATTATTAAAAGACCTTCTCATTTAAACCAGCTGTAGTTCGGACTCTGAGATGCTGACGCGACACATTACACTGTGAACTATATCCTTTATTAACCTCGAAGTTCCCTTGTTCAATACAAAACAGCCGGGTTCTTAATGCCGATACTGAAGCGCTGGAGTTCTGCGGGGTATACGGTGACGGTCCTGGGTGACCGCTTGGGCCTCTTTCACCGAATATCACATGTTCTCATTTTTATGATACGAGAAAAAGCAAAGACAAACCGTGGAGTTAATCAAACACAAAACACAATGTGTTCAGCAACATCAAATACACAGACGCTCTGTCTTTAATAAAAGGTTTCAGACTTCATAAGATAACAAATGATGTCGTTATACAAATGTCTGGATCTTTAAACCTTGAACAAACACTCAGCCATATTAAACTGTCAAGAGAACTGCTGGATACACAGGTGCTGCAGGTGGTGGTGCACCAATCATGGACGAGTCGCAAAAATAAAACTCTAAATGTCAATTTTGCCATAAAACCTGCGGCACAATCATTCTGGAAATTGTTTGCCAAAGCAAGAGATTTACCCCAGATTCACCTTAAATCCATGTTTTTGGACTGTGGATGGAAACCAAAGAACCTTGAGAAAATGGGAGGAACATGGAAACTCCATCCAGATTGGGCTCCGACCCTGAATTCCCTCGGACGTTCTAACCACTATGCAACCATTTAATCAGCCATCAGAGAACCATCATGCACTGAACAAGCTGGGCAAGGTGCGGCGCAATGCTCCTTACTATCTTACACCCCGCCAACAGTCTATTTTCATGCCTTCCGTCTGCATTGTTTAAATAGCAACCCTGGTAGTGAATATAGCTCCCCCGGTGGGCGTGGCCATCTTGAAATGAGGTGTATTCAGGTACAATTCTGGTGTGTTGCTAAAATATCATGACGACAGAAAACCCAGGTGCACTTCTGACTGAAACCAACCTCTCCAGACGTCAACAGTAAGACGTTGGGCGCCATCATCATCAACACAGTCGTGTGTTCAATGCCACTGAACCAGATCCATAGTCTACACTGTACTGTGGGTTCTCCATTCACACTCAAATGAAGAACCTCAAGGAGCAGTGCATCCAGGTAGCTGCACCGCTCAAATAGCAACCCGCCAAAGTCAGAGCGCCACCTGACTCTTAAAGGGACCTGCAAGTGACACGGTGATTGGTTTATCACACGCCACATTATGTTAAAACACACCCATGAAGAATTTAGTAAACTAGTACAAGCCTGGGCGGCACGGTGACTTGGTGATTAGCATGTTCTCTTCTCAGCACCAGGGATTCCCGGTTCGAATCCCCATCTCGGTGAAGTTTCCATGTTCTCCCCATGTCCGCGTGGGTTTCCTCCGGGTTTTCTGGTTTCCTCCCGCAGTCCAAAAACAAAGATCAAGTCAATTGAGTTCTCCAAATTGCCCCATATAGAGTGTGTTTGTGTTGACATGATGTTTTAAAAGACAAATGAAAATGAACAGCCGATAGAGACTCAGCCAACGGGATAGACTGAAGGTCTTCATGCTGCTATTGGCGTAATTAATAATGACGTCTTTTTAAATTGGTGGTATTCCCTTGATGTGTGTGTGTGTGTGTGTGTGTCAGAAAGAGAGAGGAAGAGAGGCTTGGCCTCGATGCCTGCCTATGAAATACCTATGAAACAAAAAAATTATATTAATATATATCCTTCCATCCATCCATCCTTTATCTTCCACTTTATCCTCTACTAGGGTGGAGGTGGAGGGGAGAACATTTCGGGCGCTGAGTAGATACACCCAGGACAGGGCGCCAATCTATCGCTGAGCACACTCACTCACACACTTACACACTCTATATGGGGCAATTTAGAGAATTCAATTGACCTGGATTCATGTTTTTGGACTGTGGGAGGAAAACGGAGAACTCGGAGGAAACCCATGCGGACACGGGGAGAACATGGAAACTCCACCCAGATTGGGATTTGAACCTGCATCCCCAGTGCTGAGAGGAGAACATGTTAACTACTAAGCCACCGTGCTTCCCATTACCCATCCATCCATTATCTTCCACTTTATCCTCTATTAGGGTTGCAGTGGGGTACCTCATGCCTCCAGGGGAGAACGTTTCCGGCGCTGGGCAGATACATTCAGGACAGGGTGCCAATCTTTCGCTGGGCACACACTCACACACACACACACTCTATATGGGGCAATTTGGAGAACTCAATTGACCTTGATCCATGTTTTTGGACTGTGGGAGAAAACCAGAGAACCCGGAGGAAACCCACACGGACACGGGGAGAACATGGAAACCCCACCCAGATTGTGATTCGAACCTGGAAACCCTAGCGCTAAGAGGCGAACGTTCTAACCACTAAGCCACCATGCCATATATATATATATATATATATAAATAAAACTAATTAATGATACTAATTAAAGTGTTTGATACATAAGCAGCATAACAATTGCTTAGGGGAAAAGAACTAGGCCAGGGGCAAAGAAAATCTTCCGCCAGAGCTTTAGTCCCGGGATCCACCAGGTTTCATCCTTCCTCACTAACTCCCTTCAACTCGGTCGGAAGCCCAAAGGCAACTTAATACCCCCGGATATATAAGTAGAACCCCCGTTGCTACATCAGTGGTGAAATAATTCACCGCAATTAATCTTAACCTGGCAAGTGGCCACTTAAAAGTGAAGAAGCAGCCGCGAGTCGCGAGAGAGAACCAGACAGACGATAAAGATGAGACGGGAAAAGAAGGGAAGGACAACAGGGTGCACGGCGGGTCAGCCGCAGAGCCCTTAACCAAATCCAGGTGGACAATCTGAGAGCTGCCTTCAGCTGCCACTTGCCACAAAATGGGGTCGCGGCATCCGCAAGGGATGAATTGACAGAGTGACATAACCTAGGCTGTGTATTTTAACTTACATTATGGGTTTGTTTACGCGCAGAACGCTAAGAGTTATCATTTTTTAAAACGTTTCCTTGAACAGATGGCCTCGCAGCAGCGGAGCTGTAACACTTTACAGTCATTATTTAACAGCTTTTGCACTACGTTTTTTTTTTTTTTTGGTGCGCACGTTCTTGTCGATATCACAATTCAGACTGGTTCCACTTCTGCCTAACATTAAAGCCAAAGACACAATGTCAGAGCGTTCTATCAATCTGGTATTTATAATGCATTAATAACACATTCCCATAGTGTTATAAAGTATTCTTAATGCTTTAGAACACTTATCATAAGCCTTTTTTGATGTACATGTTTATAATCACAATCATAAAGTGTTATAAGCATTTCTCATCATAAGAGTTCATAACATTATAATATATGAGAGTTCATAACCATTTTAACTTAATTTCAAGACCAGTGTCAAAGCTTTATAATGCTCGTGTAAAACATATTCCACATAGGGCTTTTAGAAGGGGCATATGTTTTACACAAGCATTATAAAGCTTAATGACACTGGTCTTGAAATGTACATTAACCGAAGCGTATAAAATATGTTTTAGGAATGCTTTATAATGCATTATGAATACCAGATTCATAGAAAGTGTTACTGTACATTTACTTTTTGTAGATACCAGTGTCATTAAGCGTTATAGCATTCGGGCTAAATGAAGGGCTTCCCTGAAAATTACTTAATAAGTGCTCATAACTACTTAAAGCTGACTTTACAGGTATTAGGTCAAATGGTGCCATTAATTAACCCCATGAAGGAGAGTTTATCAATATTGGTTCATAATGCATTGTAAAAATATTATTACCTCTCTTTACAGACTTTAAGCAAATTAAGTGAAGTAAAATATACTATAAATATATTATAATGCATTGTCATTTTGTGTTATAAAGCCTTATGTCATACTGTATGGTTAACACTTCATGACTGTGATCTATAAACATCTATGTACATCAATGGATGCTCAAAATCTGATTAAGCATTATGAATACTTTATAAAGGTTTATGAATGCAGTTATAATGCCTTATACATACAGAACTCACTGCAAGTACTACTGATATGATAATTAATAAGTATATAATTATTAGTGCACTGTCTTTCTCAACCCCTCCATGCATTCGTATCTACTAACTAACAACCAAACAAAAGTAAGCTGACGTCCTATTGAGGTTTATATAACAATGAAAAGCAGGAATTCACTACTGCACCTTCTTTATAGAAATTCAGCGAGGCTGAGCCGCGACCTTTTCAAAACCTCCATAAAGGTTGCATGTTAAAACATTTCTCAACCCCTGACACAGGCCTACTTTAAAAACCGCTTCAGCTGCCCCTCACTGTCAGAATATCTCGCCCGGCTTCTGTCTTCACAGAGCTCATTCTGATCTTTCTATATTTAGCTTTTCATATCTACCTATAGACTCAGAGGCTTTTATTAAAGTGACTGCCGTTGCTGCTTAAACAATACAATGTGAAGGTATAACTATAACCAGGTACAACTATTTAATAAGCCTTATCAAACAGGTAGTACCAATCCTTAAATCTGATTGGTCCAGCTGTGACATTATTGACAATAACACACACCTTTGACCATTTTACATTTGCATCAATGCTTCATAGTGAAATTAATGCAATTAATTAATTGTCTATGATTTTTAAAAAACTGTGTTCTGTGATTTAGCCACAAAATGGCAGTATTTGATTGTTAGGGAAACCGGAATCCTGTTACTCAGCAGTCAGATATTTTCAGTTTAAGAAAACTGAATGTTTTAATTTGTTTTTACTTTTATAACTGTATATATATATATATATATATATATATATATATATATATATATATATATATAGATAGATAGATAGATAGATAGATAGATAGATAGATAGATAGATAGATAGATAGATAGATAGATAGATAGATAGATAGATAGATAGTTATAATATAATATAATTTTATATATAGGTTTTGATATTTTTTATTCCCATTCATTTTCAGAAACCATTTAATTTTAGTGTGTTCTGTTTGGCCCACAAACTAAAGTGTGCTTTAAGCTTTGACCCCCCCCCCCTTTTGGGTGCCACCCCTGCTCTAGACGAACATTTAACAAATGACTCCTAACGTTTCAATGCACTTATTTTAACAAATATACTTTGTTTACTTAAATAGAAACATAAAGCTTTAACGATGCAACCACCTAAATGACCCGTCAAGTGTACAGACGCAAGATTTATACTCATACAGCCCGGCAGATGGAGAGGCTTGTCGTGGTTTCTTGATGGGACGAAGGCCAGGACCTTCTGGTTTTCAGCTTTGAATGCCTGGTAAGAGGAAATGAAGTGACAGGAGGGATGTCATGGTACAAAGTATCTACGGCTGTCAGGGGAAGCGAAATGAAGAGACGCTGAAGAGCAAGACTTGTAAACCATGTGACCCAGAAAACACCCTCGATTCAGACCTTAAAGTTCATGAATCATACACAACAAGCTTTCGCCGACTGCAAGAACAAAGGCTTGCGATGGCTCTTTGAGCTTTAAGGCCCACGGGTGACATTTGGTAAAAATTTGAGGGTGAAAAGTACGCGAAAGTCAATTTTGGGATGATACTTTTGCGTCGCAACTTTTTCATCAACCGCTAGACGTCAGAGAGACAAGAATTGGGGATAATTGCAGCACACTTCCCGTTAGCATCTTCGCTTTGTGCTATATTTACTGACTGGGTTAATAGAAACTGGTTAAATTGTGGATTAACCCAAGTAGGGCTTTAATTGGTCACCACATGCAAAAATACAAGACTTGCACAAGGGCACTAATTTGGCATAGTACACCCCACCAATAGTCAATTTTCATACCTTCCGTCCATGCTGTTTAAATAGCAACCCTGCTTGTGAATATGTCTACCCTGATGGTGGTGTGTTCAGGTACTGGTGGCATATAGCTATCTTTGTAATGGAAACCCCAGGTGTACCGCTGACTGAGAACCACCTTGACAGACAATAACAAGACGTCAAAAAGATTTGGTTGATGGCATTGGCGGAGACGGCGGTAAATAGAATAGCAGAGCAAGGATTTTAGTGCTTATAATTACACCTGCCAGCATCTTGCTGACCGTTCCTTTGAATAAAACCTGATTCTGTGTGTGATGAACGCAGTGTACCATCCTCATAATGTCCCCACACTTTAACTTTCATTGCACTCCAATTTCTAGTGGTGTCATCCTGAGGTAATTGAATGAAACCGAAGTTAATTCAGAATACAGTTCATGTATTTATTATTGACTCATCTTCATCAAGGTTGCCCAGCATTCTGGAGGGGACTGCAGGCTATTGTTCCCATTTCCTAGCCTTTAATTCAAGTGTCTGCCGGGACAGTGGTCATCACAGGGATGTCTCTGTGATGTTCAGAATGAGAGGACCGTCGGCCCTTGTATTAGACACTAATCAAAAATCCAATTTCACTTTCTTCAGTCTTCGGGTCAGGCCAAATGGGCGGTGAGTGCAGCGAGGCTCAGGTTCCCCATGGGCTCCGAGTGTTGACGTAAACATGCTTTCGCTCGGTTTTATTCGAATGACTGCCCCGGGCAAATTACGATGCAGTCCACATGCGGCCAGAAGCTGGTAGAAGGTTCTCAACATGAGCCAGGCCAGAATAGAGTGGTTACTGAAGACGAATTAATAAATGGATTCAGCGGCTGGGTTCTAATAGAACACTGGTCTGTTCTCCATTCAGTCTTATTACTTTGTTAGTTTACACGTAATTGGTGCTTTCTCTGTGTTTTTTTTTTTTGTTGTACAATTAAAATAGCAATCAGGCGGCACGGTGGCTTAGTGGTTAGCACGTTCGCCTCTCAGCGCTAGGGATTCCCGGTTCGAATCCCCGAATCGAATCTAGGTGGAGTTTCCATGTTCTCCCTGTGTCTGTGTGGGTTTCCTCCAGGTTCTCCAATTTCCTCCCACAGTACAAAAACATGGATCAAGTCAATTGAATTCTCCAAATTGCCCCATATAGAGTGTGTCTGAGAGTGAGTGTGTGCCCAGCGATGGATTGGCGCCCTGTTCTGGGTCTATCTGCCCAGCGCCCGAGACGTTCTCCCCTGGATGGGCATGGGGAACCCCACCGCGACCCTAATAGAGGATGGAAGCGGGAGATAATGAATGAATGAATGAAAATAGCAATCCGCCAAAAGTCGGCGTGCAACTGGCTCTTAAAAAGAACGCCAAGTGACACGCTTAATGGTTTATCACATGTGACGCCAAAAACACGCCCATAAATCATTTTGCATTGATAGCAAGGACACACAAACACGCCCTAAATCAAGCTGCAGGGTGTACAGTTGATGGCCAGTTGATTCTGCCAAGAAGCGGACCCTCACCGAGGAGGACTTAGGGTGGTGGATGGTTCTCATTACTGCAGTGATGCTGACATGGTGGTGGTGTGTCAGTGTGTTGTGCTGGTAGGAGTGGATTAGACAGAGATCAGTATACCAATTAAAATCAAATTATATATATATATATATATATAAAATATTCCGCTTGTCCTGGGTGCTTTGGTTGTTCCATCCATCCATCGCGGTGGGGTTCCCCATGCCCATCCAGGGGAGAACGTTTCGGGCGCTGGGCAGATACACCCAGGACAGGGTGCCAATCTATCGTTGGCACACACTCACTCAAACAGACAAACACACTCTATATGGGGCAATTTGGAAAATTAAATTGACTTGATGGACTGTGGGAGGAAACTGGAGAACCCGGAGGAAACCCATACGGACACGGGCCGAACATGGAAACTCCACCCAGATTGGGATTCAAACCAGGAATAAGAGGTTCCTCTAGCGCTGGAAGGAGAACATGCTAATTACTAAGCCGCCGTGCCAATATATATATATATATCTTAGCAGAGATCTATTGTTATTCTCAACATCATAAGTCTAAGCGCCCCAAAGTGTCAGTTGGCCACAATTCAATAACGACTGAACAAACAACCTTCCATTTCAACTTTAACTCGAAATGCCAATCACTTTTAGTCTGCTCTCCCTTCACCGGCGTTCAGAGCCAGAACCTCGGCGCATTTTTTCTCCAGATACGATAAATCTTCGCTGGCCTAAATCAGAGCAGATCCTTCCCGTCTGCCAGAATTCAGATGGGAGTGCATGAAGGGGCAACATCTGAAAGACATTTAGCAACTGTTTAGTAAATGTATCTCTGACGGCGTCATTAAAACCTTATGGGTTATGGAGTGTTAAGGAGGTTGGCGGTTGGCTCGTGTGTCAGCAGGCATTTCTGAATACCCTAAAGCCATTGAGATCATAAACGTATCCGGGTGTAAGTGTGTGTGTGTGTGTGAGAGAGAGAGAGGCAGGAGTCTTTTGCGAAAGCGGTGATGGAAAGCTCTCTAGAAGTTCAATTTCCATCTGTGGGAGACAGCAGACGGAGCACTTAGCAAACGGGTATAATCTGTCTAAAGGCGATGAAAGAGTGATTGAGCTGGGTTTTCACTCGCTTTTCTCTCTCTCTCTCTCTCTCTCTCTCTCTCTCTCTAAAGCAGACATTACCACACCAGGCCCCCATTTTGCTCTTTGCTGCAAGAAGACGAGGTGATGAAGTGACAGAGTGACAGAGACATGCTCGGCTTTAGTCAAGTCATCCCATGTGACTGCTTGTGATTTTAAAAGATCACAGTTCAAACTCGTCACTCTTGATGTTTAAGGCCGCAGTGCAAATTTTTGCAGGCATGGGTGCAGAGCGGCGAGGCGCCAGAGCCTTGTTTTTAATGCTTTGCCTTGTTTTCAGCATCCCTGCTTTGGGATTACAGTTCATTTTCCAATTACTTGATACTTCACCACCACCTTTCCTTGACCTACAGCTTTGTAGTTCTACAATTACAGACTGTTGTCCATCTGTGTCCTTGGTTTTGTTGGTCCCCTGTTGGTTCTCCGTTCTCAATTGCGCAGGACCATCACAGAACCGGTATCATTTGGGTGGTGGATTGTTTATTGTCAGTTCTGCAGTCACACTGATGAGGTGAAGGGGGTTTTAGTGTTTACTGAAGTATTATTTGTCCATCCCAGTGACACTGCTGGGATAGGATTAAGATTTGGCACCAACCAAATAACATTCGCGGCAGCACGGTGGCTTAGTGATTAGCATGTTCACCTCTCAGCGCTAGGGATTCCCATTTCGTATCCCAATCTGGGTGGAGTTTCCATGTTCTCCCCATGTCCGTGTGGGTTTCCTCCAGGTTCTCCGGTTTCCTCCCACAGTCCAAAAACATGGATCAAGTCCTCCAAATTGCCCCATATAGAGTGAATGTGTGTGTGTGTGTTATTGAGTGTGTGCCCAGCGATAGATTGGCGCCCTGTCCTGGGTGTATCTGCCCAGCGCCCGAGATGTTCTCTCCTGGATGGGCATGGGGTACCCCCAGCGCAACCCTACTAGAGGATAAAGCGGGAGGTAATGGATGGATGGATTGACACATCACCACCACCTTTCCTTGACCTACCATACAGATGGGCGTTGTAGTTCTACAATTACAGACTGTAGTCCATCTGTGTCCTTTGTTTTGTTAGGCCCCTGTTGGTTCTCCATTCTCTATTGGTCAGGAGCATCACAGTACAGGTATCATTTGGGTGGTGGATTGTTTATTGTCAGTTGTGCAGTGACACTGATGAGGTAAAGGGGGTTTAGTGTTTACTTAGTTTCATTTGTCCATCTCAGTGACACTGCTGGGATAGGATTAAGGCACACACCAAATACCATTCTATGTGGTGGTACTACTTTCATGTGAATGAAATTTCATGTGGCTGGCTTGGCTACCCAATGGGTAGCTAGCTGTGTAACCCCAAACCATCCTGCACCATGAACCCATGGGGCATAGGAAACAAAATGCCCACGTTCATAGCCATGTTTTAAAGAAGTCTCGAACACCCTGCTCCTAGTTCTTCTGTTGTCCTCTGAGAGGTACAAATACCGAAAGTAGACAAACACAACATCGCATGTCGAGTTGCAGACTTCAATCTTCAGGGTAATTAATTAGCGCCTGGAATTCCATTCGCTCAATCTGGGCCAGAGTATTCGTCCATCTATCGCCGAACTGGCTCTGGCACCAAAGACAGCAGGTGGCAGGGTTCGAAACGGACGCCAAGACAAATGGACACGTTCCAGATTTCGGACTGGAAAGAATTATGCCCAAAGCATAACCCATAGAAACAGTTCCAGCATCGGTTCCAGGTTCATTGGGACTTGAAGACACTTGCAGCTCGTTTTGCAGATGCGGCACCACTGGTGGTGATCTGACTGTAGTCATTACCCTTTACCTCCTCAAGCTTTCACATTGCAGTTGGCATCAGACTCGTGCTTCCGCCTGTGTGGCGAAGACTTTAAAAAAAAACATGGCTTTTACAAGAGGATCGGGGTTGGAATGGATCGCCATCGCCTCAGTTGGGTCTCATGTGCTTTGATTTATCCTCTACAGCTTGTGAGCCAACACATTTTTGTTTAGTATTCAAGTATTTTAATTGTCATTCCACAATTTAAAGTACAGTACATTATATGTATTCCCCAGGAACAAGGTACTACACATAACAGCTACTATACAATCAACATAAAGTGCACGTGTGCAAACCCAAGGATCACAATAAATACAGGACAATACACAGTACAATAAATACTCAAGTATGATGTAAACCCTGGGTTTGTTTGTAAATAGTTAATATTAAGTGGATGGGTAACAGTGCAGGTG
>JAFMOD010000510.1:153705-183075 GCA_019802435.1 Corydoras maculifer
CATTCCACAATTTAAAGTACAGTACATTATATGTATTCCCCAGGAACAAGGTACTACACATAACAGCTACTATACAATCAACATAAAGTGCACGTGTGCAAACCCAAGGATCACAATAAATACAGGACAATACACAGTACAATAAATACTCAAGTATGATGTAAACCCTGGGTTTGTTTGTAAATAGTTAATATTAAGTGGATGGGTAACAGTGCAGGTGGCCTCCTAGTGGTGTGAGCCAGAAAAATGTCCCTGATTTTAAAGTTCTTAAAGGGTTTATAATTGCAGTAGTTATTTATAATGTGCAAAAGTGTGCAAAGATGTGCATAAAGATATGTGCAACATGCTAGCAGCGGATATGTTTATGTTTGGTCGGATTGTTCAGGAGTCTGTTGAGGGGTGGGCATGGTAGCTTGGTGTTTAGGGTGTTGGTTTATCAATCTGATGGTTGGGGGTTCAAATCCCAGGTCCACTGAAGTTATCAATGTGGATCCTTGAGCAAGACCCTTAACCCTCATTGCTCAAGGGATGTTGTGATTAATTGTCTTCCACTTTATCCTCTACTAGGGTGGGGGGTTCCCCATGGCCATCCAGCGGAGAACGTTTCGGGCGCTGGGTAGATACACCCAGGACAGGGTGCCAATCTATCACTGGGCACACACCCACACACACAAACACACTCTATATGGGGCAATTTGGAGAACTCAACTGACCATGATCCATGTTTTTGGACTGTGGGAGAAAAACGGAGAACCCGGAGGAAACCCACGCAGACACGGGGAGAACATGGAAACTCCACCCAGATTGGGATTTGAACCGGGAATCCCCAGTGTTGAGATGCGAAATTGCTAACCACTAAGCCACCGTGCCGCCTGCAGTGCAAACAATTCTGCGTAAATTAATGTTAACACAGAAGCCTGTGCAAAGTGGCTAGTACACTATATGGACAAAAGTATTCGGACACACCCAGGGTTCCATTATCAATAACATAGTTTTGCATTTGATTGTTGACACTGTTCTGGGACCAGTTTGGAAAACAGGAAAAACACTGTAGTAGTCCATGTAGTGAACGTTTTTGTGAGCAACTGCGATGTTGATCCCGACAGAACCGAAGTAATGAAAGTCTTTACCTTCGAATTAACTGCAATTATCCAAGTTCAAAAAACAGATTCTTTGCAATTACGAGTCTAATCAACAACCTGAGTCCCTTATTTCTTTAATGACGAGGTGATTCGGTTTATTCAGGCTGGACATCTATCAGCTGGATGAGGCTAAGGCCCTGAATTCAAATCCAGCACTCCGTAATGCTGATCAGTTGGCTATTGACAGAGCCACAGCTGCTGCTCATTCTTTTCCAGCTGGTGATGTTTGCACCTCGGTCTGAACTTCAGCTGCATCCCTTAAATCAGACTGTTCGCAAAGAACCCCCCCCCCCCCAAAAAAAAAAAAAGAATATAAAGTGACATTATAACATCGATATTTTATGTATTAGTAACACTTTCTATGAATCCGCTACTAATACTGCAATATAAGTGCATTTATAAAGCTTTATAACTTTTGTCATAGGCCTTTATAAATGTACACAGATGTTCATAATCATAGTCAAAACACTATATGACTATGATTATTAACATCTATCTACATTAAAAGAGGCCTATGACAAAAGTGTTATAACAATTTGACCTAATGCATTATGTCACTTTTTGTTATAAAGCCTTATGTCAAATTGTTATAACACTTCATAACATTTGTCATTTCTTGTACATAGATGTTCATAATCACCGTCATAAAGTGTTATAAAAATTTGACATAAAGCTTTATAACACAAAGTGACACAACGCATTATAATCTGAACTTATGTCAACGTTTGATTCTTTGGATGTTTTGACATTCTTATTTAAGACAAGATGATTCCACTTAACTTAAGGTCTGCAACGAGAATTTATAAGCTTTTATTAGGCATTATGTACTACTATGTATGCAGTGTCTTTCAAAGAGGTCATTAAAGACAACACTTTACTTTAGGCCTGTGAGGGCTTATAAGCTTTTATAAGCAATTATGAACACTTATAAAGTCATTTTCAGGAAAAGCGTTCGTTAGACACAAATGTTATAAGGCTCTATGTCGCTGAACATTTAAAATATATCATTTATAATGCATAATCCCCATTTGCGTTACAAAGCCTTATGGCATGTTCTTACTTCGTGCGTGTGGTACATCTATGGAAATTAACAAAGGCTTATGAAGCTTTATGAACACTTTATAAATGTGTTAACAACACTTTATGAATACCGGATTTAGGTAAAGTGTCACCATGTATTCGTTTTTCTTCGTAGCGAATGTTTTCTGGCCGTCCCAGTTTCAGTCAGTACTATTATCCGTCCCGCAGTTTTGATATCAGCTGTGTAACTCATTCGGGTGGGACTCCTGAGAGTTCCGTCCACCATCTGGTTCTGTCGTTGTCTTTCCCAGCAGATTTCTCTTACCGGTAGAATTTTTCAAACAAAATCCATCATATGGAATTTGACCCACGGTCTTCCCGCTGTGTTTTTGTGTATTGTGTGTGTTAAGCCCTGTGTAGCTATGATGTTTCAATGAAACATGTGTTTAGACTTAGAGAGGGGACTCGGCAACAACTCTTCCTGCAGGGGTTGATGATATTAAAGAAAGCACTAGAAAGAGGAAAAGGGGTGGCGAGGGGGGGAGCATTACAACTGACTGAAATTGAGAAATATGATACCAGCGGAGCACCTCGCAGTGTAAAAAAACAAGTCATTAGAGCCCCCAGCCTTTCCTGTTATTAAAATAGTATTTTGAGTTGAGTGGATTCAACATCTACATGACGGAAGATGTATGAAGCCATTTGCACCGAAGCTGGAGAGATTCTACGGTAACACTTTCTATGAATCCAATGAAGGTCATTCATGAAGCTTTATAACATTTGTCATAAGCCTTTGTTGATATAGTCTACGCAGGCGTTCATAATTGCAGTTGGGATTATTTGGAATTTTTAAAAAACCCTTCAAACCTATTCATAAGGCATTATTAACACATCTATAAAGCTTTTTTCATAATGCTTTATAATACTGGTCATATGCCTTTTATAATGTCTGCAGATGTACATAACTGCATACATGAAGTGATATAAGAACATGCCAGAAGGCTTTGTGCATTATAAATAATATATTTTAACTGTTCATTAACTTATTATAAAGACCAGCGAACAACACTTGTGTTTAATGAACACTTCCTAAAAATACCATTACATGTGATCATAACTGATTACAAAAGCTTATAAGCTCTCTTTAATAATTTAATAATAAAGTGTTGGCATTAATGACCTCTTTGAAAGAGACTGCATACATAGTGGTACATAATAGCTTATAAAAGCTTATAAATGCTCGTTACAGACTTGAAGTAAAGTAGATTCATCTTGTTTTAAGTCAGAATGTCTAAACATCCAAATAAACAAAAGTGGAAATAAGCTCAGATTATAATGCATTATGTCACTTTGTGTTATAAAGCTGAATGTCAATTGTTATAAAGTGTTACATACAGTATATAATGCATTATGAATATGGTGGTTCATTTACTGATGAAAGTTTCAGATATTAATAGAAGAGGAGGGTGGGACGGCATGTTCTTGTTGGACTCGGACCCCACCGGGCTCGGTGCCACATCACATGATACAATCTTTACTCAGACTAATAACAAAAAGTGATCAATTACTTGGCCCTGGGTTCTAAGTAATACGACTTTTACTGTATTTGAAGTAATTACTTTAAAAGTAAAAAAAGTAAAAGTAAAAGTGATAAAGATAAACTGGGATTGTGGTTAAGGAACCAGGCTTGAGACCTGAAGGTCCCCTACAAGTACAAATCCTGGTCCCAACAAGTACAATGGCTGAAGGCACCCAACATCAATTGCTCTTTAGATGCCGTATACAAGACGGCCCACTTCACCATCCATTCCATCCATCCATCATCTTCCGCTTTATCCTGTACTAGGGTCGCAGGTGGGGTTCCCTATGCCCATCCAGGGGAGAACGTTTCGGGTGCTGGGCAGATACATCCAGGACAGGGCGCCAATCCATCGCTGGGCACACTGACACAAACACTGTCTATATGGGGCAATTTGGAGAATTCAGTTGACCTTGAGCCATGTTATTGGACTGTGGGAGGAAACCGGAGAACCCGGAGGAAACCCACGCAGACATGGGGAGAACATGGAATCTCCACCAAGATTGGGATTCGAATCGGGAATCCCTAGTGCTAAGAGGAGAACATGCTAACCAGTAAGCCACCAAAAAATTTAATAATGTTAACATTTGGTGACTTACAAGTATCCCAACTTGTTCAGAGCACAGGGTTAATACAGCACTCCTGGAGGAATGAGGGTAAAGATTCATGCTTAAGGACCTGCATTGGTAATGTCATTGGACCTAAGATTTGAACCCACAACCTTTTGATTGACAGCCCAACACCCTAACCACTGAGCAACCACACCCTGTGTGTGCGTCACTGCATGGATGGGTTAAATGTGGAGGACACATTCCTGTGTGTAAGCACAGTAGACAAATAGATCATCTGGTTATATAGGAGAACATACAAACAGGACGATAAAAAAGCATTAGTCATAATGACTTATAACCTGACGTAGCAGAGACCTTAAGTAAGTGTCCAAATAAGCTGAGTTTTGGAGTCGTGACATGAGACCGACTTGTAAACATGCCGTTCCGCCGCTGGACAGACGGGAGCTTGTCCGCTCCCCGTCCCCACAAATGGAGAACGACGTGGAAATGTCCCGCCCAAACCCGAGACTACGTGCCAGGACTCCGAAATGGCTCGAAAACGTTCTCGCTGGGTCAAGCAGGACCGTGCCAAGACTGACAGCCCGCTCGCAGGTGCACAGGGCCAGCGTTATAAGCTTTTATAAGCAATTCTGAACACTTATAAAGTCATTTTCAGGAAAAGTGTTCATTAAACACGAACGTTATAAGGCTTTATGTCACTGAACATTTCAAATACATCATTATAATGCACTATCCCCATTTATGTAATACAGCCTTATGGCATGTTCTTACTTCATGTGTGTGGTTATGTATATCTATGGATATTAAGAAAGGATTATGACAAGGATTATGAAGCTTTATAAACGCTTGATAACTGTGTTAATAACGCATTATGAACAACGGATTTAGGTAAAGTGTCACCATGTATTCATTTTGATTCGTACCGAATGTTTTCCGTCCAGCAGTTTTGATATCAGCTGTGTGTAAACATGCCGTTCCACCGCTGGACAGACGGGAACTTGTCCACTCTCCGTCCCCACACATGGAGAACCACGCTTAAATGTCCCGTCCAAACCCGAGTGCCAGGACTCCGAAATGGCTCGAAAACTTTCTGTGTTCCCTCCGTGTTGTGACTGTCTCTAGACGGTGTTCTGACTGTGCTCTGTCCGTGTTCTGACTGTGTTCTGTCCGTGTTCTAACCATGCTCTGACCGTCTTTAGACCATGTTCTCTATTCTGACCATGTTCTGTGTTCTGTCCGTGTTCTGACCGTCTTTAGACAGTGTTCTGACCATGATCTTTGTTCTGACTGTGCTCTGTCTGTGTTCTGACCATCTTTAAACAGTATTCTGACCATGTTCTATGTTCAGACTGTGTTCTGACCGTCTTTAAACAGTATTCTGACCATGATCTTTGTTCTGACTGTGCTCTGTCTGTGTTCTGACTGTCATCAGACAGTGTTCTGACCATCTTTAAACAGTATTCTGACCATGTTCTATGTTCAGACTGTGTTCTGACCGTCTTTAAACAGTATTCTGACCATGTTCTTTGTTCTGACTGTGTTCTGACCGTCTTAAAACAGTTTTCTGACCATGTTCTATGTTCAGACTGTGTTCTGACCATCTTCAAACAGTATTCTGACCATGTTCTATGTTCAGACTGTGTTCTGACCATGTTCTTTGTTCTGACTGTGCTCTGTCCCTGTTCTGACTGTCTTCAGACAGAGTTCTGACCATGTTCTGTGTTCAGACTGTGTTCTGTCTGCGTTCTGACCATCTTCAGACAGTCTTCTGACCGTGTTCTGTGTTCTGACTGTGTCCTGAGCTCTAAATAACATTTTCACTCTGGAACACAAACCCTACACCCAATAAACCTACACTTTTACCTCCACATGCCGATCCACTCCCCGTCCCCACACATGGAGAACGCCGCCGAAATGTCCCATCCAAACCCGAGACTACGTGCCAGGACTCCGAAATGGCTCAAAAACGTTCTCGCTGGGTCGGGCAGAACCGTGCCAAGACTAACAACCCGCTCGCAGATGCACAGGGCCAGCGTCGAGGGCGCACTGATGGAGCCAAAGGAAATGGAAGCAGATCGGTCGCAGTTACAATAACTGCATTAAATCGCAGCTTCATGTCCATTAGATGATAATATTACAGCGCTGGCACGAGCTGCATCATTTCCTCCGCAGAGCACTTTAAATATGAGGATAACCTTCAGATCCAGCCCGAGCAGGTAGACGACGGAAGGTGAGGCTCGCCACATGGGAAAAGTTGCTGATTTGGTGCAAAGGGCCATCTGTAACACTCTTCTCACCTTGGAGAAGGAAGGCAGTGTGGGGAAAAAAAACCCTGTAGAACATTTAACTATACTGTTAACCACAAAGGCTTTAAAATCAAGTTTATTCAACAATCAGCCCTAATTTTGGACCATTCGACTTTAATTTGCACCTCATCCCACCCCTAATTATCCTCGAATAATTCATTCCGTAATTGTATTGTAGAACCTGAAGTTCCTCTGGTTTTGTTAAAGCAAAGAAACTTGCGTTTGCGCCGACGAAGCCGAGCAATCAGCGTTTCGGAAACCACGCACAAAGGTACCTAATTTCCCTTTAATGATTAGAGCTATTACGAGGACGTATTAAGGTGGAAATGAAAGGGTTTTATAGAACCGCACGAGCGCGCCGCTGCCGAATCATTTTCTGCAAGTAACTCAGATCTAATTCGGATCTCGGTGCAGAAGCCAAGTGACCTTGTGTTGGATCCTTGTGTAAAGGTGCGAGGCACAGGGATCACACCTGGTGTTGTTTTAAAGTCCGCTGGTGTTATTTAAACCTGGGTAAACAATACGTTAAAAAGTAGGAAACCCAATAATAGTAACAATAATGCACAGCGATGGACAGGCGCCCTGTGCTGGTGTATCTGCACAGCGCCTGAAATGTTCTCCCCCGCAACCCTAGTAAAGGAGTAAGCCGAAGATAATGTCTATCTTCATTTCCTTTTTATTAGATTGCTAGTTAATGGGTAGGTCCGGTCCTTAAACCTGCGCTTTACATTTCGTATTAATGCGTGACATACAATCGATTATTTAAAATCACGTACCATAAATAAAAATACAGATGAATGCTAACAGCGAGCCATTAGACTGTGCTCTTACCGTCTTTAGACAGTGTTCTGAGCGTGTTCTGACTGTGCTCTTACTGTGCTCTGACCGTCTTTAGACAGTGTTTTGACCATGTTCTGTCTTCTGACTGTGCTCTGTCCATGTTCTGACCTTCTTTAGACTCTGTTCTGACCTTCTTTTGTGTTTAGTCTATCTTTTGGCTGTGCTCTGTCCGTGTTCTTACAATAATCTGACCATCTTTAGACAGTGTTTTGACTGTGTTCTAACCATGTTTTGACTGTCTTTAGACAGTGTTCTGACCGTGTTCTGTGTTTAGACTGTGTTCTGACTGTGCTTTGTTCATGTTCTGACCGTCTTTAAACAGTGTTCTGTGTTCTAACCATGTTCTGTGTTTATACTGTGCTTTGTCCATGTTCTGACTGCCTTTAGACAGTGTTCTGACCGTGCTTTGTCCATGTTCTGACCGTCTTTAGAAGGTGTTCTGACCATGTTCTGTGTTCTGACTGTGCTTTGTCCATGTTCTGACCGTCTTTAAAAGGTGTTCTGACCATGTTCTGTGTTTAGACTGTGCTTTGTCCATGTTCTGACCATCTTTAGACAGTGTTCTGACCATGTTCTGCGTTCAGGCTGTGTTTAGACTGTGTTCTGACTGTGCTTTGTCCATGTTCTGACCGTCTTTAAACAGTGTTCTGACCATATTCTGCGTTCAGGCTGTGTTCTGACTGTCTTTAGACAGTGTTCTGTGTTTAGACTGTGCTTTGTCCATGTTCTGTCCGTCTTTAGACAGTGTTCTGACCATGTTCTGTGTTTAGACTGTGTTCTGACTGTGCTTTGTCCATGTTCTGACCGTCTTTAGACAGTGTTCTGACCATGTTCTGCGTTCAGGCTGTGTTTAGACTGTGTTCTGACTGTGCTTTGTCCATGTTCTGACCGTCTTTAGACAGTGTTCTGACCATGTTCTGCGTTCAGGCTGTGTTCTGACTGTCTTTAGACAGTGTTCTGTGTTTAGACTGTGCTTTGTCCATGTTCTGTCCGTCTTTAGACAGTGTTCTGACCGTGTTCTGTGTTTAGACTGTGTTCTGACTGTGCTTTGTCCATGTTCTGACTGTCTTTCGACAGTGTTCTAACCATGTTCTGCGTTCAGGCTGTGTTCTGACTGTCTTTAGACAGTGTTCTATCTGTGTTCAGACTGTGTCCTGAGCTCTAAATAACTTTCACTCTGGAACACAAACCCTAGTTCCAATAAACTTACACTTTTACCTCCAGCGGTCCAAAAGAACATTTTTTTCTAATTCACATCCAGTCGCAGTGTTTTAAAAAAGCAGTAGCCTGTAGGAAAGAGGCGAATTACACACTTCTTCCGCACAGTTTTGGCCAGGCGCTTTCCTCTCACACCACTCACGGTGCCAGGAGCCATGGAAATAAAGCGCGCCATACAAATGTCATAAACGAAGAAACACATCTAAAATTGTTTTTATTGAACCTGCCTTGGCTCGGCCCCGCTCCACCAGCTGCCTGTGGGCAAAGTGAGAAAGATGACCCAGAGATTTGCCTCCTACCTCTCCACCCTCCATCTCCGAGCTCAAGGACAGGACAACGGCATCGAGTATCATTCTGTGTATGATGAGCATTAATGAATTTATACCCCATTGATTTTACTTCCATTTAATTACATTTACTCAGGAAAACCTGCGGCTGCTTAAATTTCAACGATAACAAGTTTCATCCAGCTGTAATTGCCATCATCATTTTCCTCACTTCTTCGGCTCACTGGACCACATGCGGCCGTCTCAATGCACACAGGTTGTGTTTCAAAATGACCTACAGCGTCACAACAAGGTTTGGGGGAAAGCAATGATTCCTCTGCAGGGTGTCAGAGACAGCTCTGTCCTAAAAAAGTCTGAAGGCCAATCGTTCAAACACTCCTTATGACTCTTTGGCATCTAGGGCCCTATCGTACACCCTGCGCAAGGTGCGTCGCGATGCTCATTGCCGTCTTACACCCCGCCAACGGTCCGTTTTACGCCTTCCGTCTACGACGTTTAAATGGGAAGACTGTGCTGTGTTCTGACTGATTTCAGACTGTGCTCAGACTGTGTTCTGACCGTGTTTTGGCTGTGTTCTAATGTCTTCAGTCAGAGTTCTGACCATCTTTAGACTGTGTTTTGACCATCGACCGACTGTGATCTGTCTGTGTTCTGAACATCTTTAGACAGTTGACCTTGTTCTGTGTTCGAACTGTGCTCTGTTTATGTTCTGACTGTCTTTAGACTGTGTTCTGTCCATCTTCTGACAGTGCTATGTCCGTGTTCTGACCCTCTTTAGACTGTGTTCTGACTATCTTCTGACTGTGCTCTGCCCATGTTCTGACCATCTTTAGACTGTGTTCTGACCATCAACCGACTGTGATCTGTCCGTGTTCTGAACATCTTTAGACAGTTGACCTTCTTCTGTGTTCAGTCTGTGCTCTGTTTATGTTCTGACTGTCTTTAGACTGTGTTCTGTCCATCTTCTGACAGTGCTATGTTCGTGTTCTGACCCTCTTTAGACTGTGTTCTGACTATCTTCTGACTGTGCTCTGCCCATGTTCTAACCATCTTTAGACTGTGTTCTGACCATCGACCGACTGTAATCTGTCCGTGTTCTGAACATCTTTAGACAGGTGACCTTGTTCTGTGTTCAGACTGTGCTCTGTTTATGTTCTGACTGCCTTTAGACTGTGTTCTGTCCATCTTCTGACAGTGCTATGTCAGTGTTCTGACCGTCTTTAGACTGTGTTCTGACCGTCAACCGACTGTGCTCTGTCCGTGTTCTGACCATCTTTAGACTGTGTTCTGACCATCGACTAACTGTGCTCTGTCCGTGTTCTGACCATCGTTAAACTGTGTTCTGACCATATTCAGACTGTGTTTTGACCATCAATCAACTGTGCTCTGTCCGTGTTCTGACCTTGTTCTGTGTTCAGACTACGTTCTGACCAATGCCGCTTGTGAAATTATCCCCCCTGATGGGCGTGGCCATCTCGAGATGAGGTGTACATTTCTCGCATATTGCTATATCGTCAATGAAACACACAGGTGCACCACTGACTGAAAACAACCTGTCCAGACATCAACAGTCAGAGATTCATCGCCATCTTGGTGGTGAATCGTCAACATAGACGCGTACACCTCTGCACGTTACACACACAGATACGAAGACACAATCATAGCGAGTACCTGTCGGCAGCTCTGCAAACTTTTATATCAATAATGAACCGAATATGACGGTATGGTAGCGTATGGGTTAGGACGTCCACCTTTTAGCACTGAGGATCCCACTCTGGGTGGAGTTTCCATGTTCTTCTCATGTCTGGGTGGGTTTTCTCTGGGTTCTCTTGGTTTCCATCCACAGTCCAAAAACAGGGATACAAGGTGCATTGGCTGCTAAATTGGCCCTCTATTATGCGTGGATTGGCACCCATTGGAACCTAGGTGTATCTGCCCAACTCTATGATGATTAAGCAAAAGCTAATGGTGTAAAATGCTATAAAATACTTTATAAAGCCTTATGAATGCACTATTAATGCAGTACCAGATTCAGAGAGTGTGTTGCCAAATAACCTATTTTCTCTTAGCAAGAAGTGAAATCCAGTAGTGAACAATTTTTGTACGAAATAACCCACAACACATACTGAGTGTACACCAGGGGTCATGTCTTCCGATTATAAATGAGACACGATGGAGCTCGAGCCGTCTTCCAGCCACGCGGAGATGGTCTCGCTCCCGGCAGAGGTGGCCATTGTGGAGTGTATTAGCGATTCCCACTTGTCACACTGATGTGGAAGGAAGTGCCCTACTTTACGAAGAACAGAACCCGAGCAGACGAGCTTGCCAAAGCCTGGGGTTACATCTCCTCCCTCTGTCTCTATACCAACGCTCTCTGGTGGTGGAGGGGTCAGCGCAAGGGGGCACATGACAGACTCAAAGTGTGGAGAATGAAGGAGAGGGAGCAGTGATGAGGAACCTTATTCACCAATTCACTCCGAGAACACTGGCTTACATCGGTCTCAGAATAACCAACGGACGAATGGGAACCCGAATGTCCCGACCACTTTCCGAACGCGACGTGCGCCTTAATTCCGCCCGGGCTAATTTATCATGTACGAAAATGTACGGTCGACATTTAAAACGAAGCATGGGGAATCACGAGCTAAACTGTTTACATGTCTAATTGACTCGGCTCAGGAATCCATAATGAAGGCGGCGAGCGCTGGAAACAAAGCCCAATGAATTTATACAGTTAATTACAAAATAATGGCCTTTTTAAGCCGGAATATTTCATTGTATTTGGATGTAAATAATTTCGACGACCTTAATCACGCTGACATTTGATTCATTAACACTAAATTTGGTGCTGAACACAAATATAAGCTGTTACTTGCTGTCGATCTGGGATCTACGATAAAGTGGAACGTTGACGAGCTATTTTCTGACCTGAATCATGCAGTTAGTGGGGCATTTGAGATGCGTTACGGTGCTTATTACTATCTTAAACCCCTCCAACAGTCTATTTTCTCTCCTTCCTCCTGTCTTGTTTAAATAGCAACGCTGCTTGTGAATACATCTACTCCAATGGGCATGGTCTCGAAATGAGGCGTGTTTAGGTGCATTTCTGGTGTATTGCTATCTCGGCGAGAGAAAACCCAGGTGCACCGCGGACTCAAAAGATGTCCAGACGTCTATAGTCAGACATTGGTCACGATCTCGGCGTTGGATCACCAACCCAGGCCCACGGAACGCTCAATAAAACTGAGCGCTAGTAAATCTGACTGCCTTTGGACAGAGAATGGAGATCCATAGTGTACACTGTACTGTGGGTTCTCCATTCACACTCAAATGGAGAACCTCGTGGAGCAGCGTATTGAGTCCAGGTAGCTGCACCGCTCAAATAGCAACCCGCCAAAGTCAGAGTGCACCTGGTTTTTAAAGGGAACGAATACTAAAGTGACACGTTTGATTTGATGCCCATGAAGAATTAATTATGAGTATCGCTGTCGCTAAAATAGCAAAAACACAAAGACACGCCGGAGCAACGCAGTGGCTTAATTTCCAACCATTAGATCCCTTTATATTACATCACATTGATTCCCTCTCTTCGGGGCCACATTGCGCACCATGTGCACTGTTTGTACTTTTGCTGCTGCAAATTACAACTAAACACATACGCGAGCTGAACCCGATCGCTCGTCCTCGTACGACTGAGCGAACTAGGACAGAGCTGGAGGAAATGGGATTCTGAGCTGCTATTAATACGGCAAGAGACAACGGAGCCCTTGCGTGTATACTGGGACTCATCCATATCAGATGGCAGCAAATTTAAAAGCAATTACCGAATTTCAAATGCATTTTTCTCACTTACTGTCAACTTCACCGTGTTTTAAAGCAGTTTTAATAAAATGGGACACGCTGGGAAAAATTTTCATTAACTAATAGGTTTCCGTCGCGTCATTAAACTTAGGCTATTTATTCCAAACAAAGATATCGCTCTCATTAAAGGGGTTCTTGTCAATATTTTAAAAAAGAGCAGAAGGCCTGTTCCTAATGAGAAATGGATTTTGCTAATATATGCATCTTTAGTTCTACTTTAACATAACGTAACATTACAAAACACAGCGGTGGCGTTGCATTGCCGCAGTCATTGGACGTAGTTGCAATCACAGTTTCGGCTGTTAATGCACCTGTAGTTCTCGCATATCGTCTCATCTTGAAATGGTATATCATAACTGTGGCTTAGCAAATCATAACAGTAACGTGAGCATCTCAGAACTGACAAGTATCTCATAACGATGACTTAGTATCTCATACCATTGTCCAAGTATCTCACAATTTCTTCTTATAACTATAACTTAGTATCTCATAACTATGACTTAGGAAATTATAACAATCACTTACTGTAGTGTCTCATAACTTGGACCTAGTGTCTCATAACAATCACTTAGTATCTCATAACATTGACCAATTATCTCAAAATCACTTAATATCCCATAACATTGTCCTAGTGTCTCATAACAATCACTTAGTATCTCATAACATTGACCGGTTGTCTCATAACAATCACTTATTAACCCCATAACGTTGACCTAGTGTCCATTAACAATCACTTAGTATCTCATAACATTGACCATTGTCTCATAACAACCCCTTAATATCTCATAACATTATCCTAGTATTTCATAACAACCAGTTAGTATCTCATAACATTGACCTGATCTCATAATTACTTAATATCTCATTAAATTTACCTAGTATCTCATTATAATAAATTAGAAAATAACATTAACCTGGTATTTCATAACAATTACTTAATATCTCATTAAATTGACTTAGTATCTCATAGCAATTACTTAATATCTTATAACTATGGCCGAGTATCTCATAACAATCACTTAGTATCTCATAACATTGACCGATTATCTCATAATCACTTAATATTTCATAACATTGACAAAGTATCTCATAACAATCACTTAGTATCTCATAACATTGACCGATTATCTCATAATCACTTAATATCTTATAACAGTAATTTAGTATCTCATAACACTTACTATGAACCTCATAAAAAGTTAATTCACTTAATTCTCTACAAGGGCCATGGGTGAGTTCCTTGGAGTCCATCCAGAGGAGAACGTTGCAGGCGCAGGGCGGATACAACCAGAAAAGGGCGCTAATCTATCATGGGCCCACACTCACTCAATTTCAATCCATGTGAGTTCTCTCCGGGTCCAAAAACATGGATTCAGGTGAATGGGCTACTCTAAATTGCTCCATCTCCTGCTGGCATGTGTGCCCAGCAATGGATTGGCGCCCTTTCCTAGGTGTACCTGCCCAGCCCCAAAACGTTCTTCCCTGGATGGGCATAGTGAACCTCTTTCCTTTTGTGGAACCCTGTTGGGTCTAGTCATGCCCACATCTTCCACCATGCCTTGCGTCGTAACACTTTAAGAATGTAACGACCGTTTATAACGCCGTATCATTTGTTAAAATGTGAAGAATTGATTCCTTCAACACTTTTTTTCCCCCTCCAGTCCTGTTCTTACCACTAAGCCTCCTCAAAACACTTATAATGCCTTATAAATACTGGCTGACTTATCATTTACGCATATAATTCACCTAGTTCTTAAATAAAACTAACTCACCCACACAAATGACTCTCTAATTCTCGGCTATCGGCAGCCATCAGGAAACCCGTCGCTGGCAGTCAGGGAGAATGTTAACTTTCCAATGGATCCAGCTTTGACTGGCAGCCGGTGGGCTGCCGCAGCTTTATCAGACAGCAGGGCTATTAACTTGATAAGCCAAGAAAAGTGAGGGTGTGCATTTGAGAGAGGATGAGAGAGAGCCAAGGCAGTCGAGTGCCCTTGACTATTACATAACATTATGTTGATACTGAATAAAGATAGACAGGTTTTGACTCGGTTTATAGATGGTATGAGTTTATAAGCATTATTATGGTGCAGTTCTACTCTGGTCCAGGTGTTTCCGTCTTAACAAGGTCCTCAGAAGTGCTGAAAAGCGGTTACTTTGGCAACTAGTTTCATAAAAACTGTACAGAAGTCAGTAAATCAGTAATATTTAATGGCAGTGAAGCTCGTCAGGTGGAAGGTACAATGGAAATCACTCTGTTCTAGTGTGTGAATCAAATTTTTGGAAAACCACCATCTTAAAAAAAAAAACCATTTACAAAGAAACAATTATTACATACTGTAATTATAACTGAGTATCTCAAAACAGTGATTTAATATCTAATATCTATATAGTATACAGTAACCATGACATGTTCTCAAAGTTACGACATAGTTACCATACAGCAATAACTGAGTATCGTATAACTGACTTAATATTTCATAACAATGACTTAATTTCTAATAACTTATTATGGCATAATTATAACATAACTATGACCTAGTATCTCAGAATGATGAAACCGTATATAATAACTGTGGTTTAAAATATCATAAGAGTAACTTAAGCATCTTATAACTGACATAAGTATCTCATAACTATGACTACAATTTAACATTAAAATCATAACATTGACTTAGTATCCCATAACATGGACCTAGTATTTCATAACACTTACTTAGTATCTCATAACATCGACATAGAATCTCGCAACTATGACTTGGAAAATAACATTGACTTAGTATCTCATAACAATCACTTAGAATCTCATAACATTGACTTGGTATCTCACAACTACGACTTAGAAAATAACATTGACTTAGTATCTCATGACATTTACTTAAGGTCTTACTATATTGACCTAGTATCTCATAACAATTACTTCGTATCTCATAACATCGTCTTAGAAAATAACATTGACTTAGTATCTCATGACATTTACTTAAGGTCTTACTATATTGACCTAGTATCTCATAACAATTACTTCGTATCTCATAACATCCTCTTAGAAAATAACATTGACTTAGTATCTCATAACATTGACTTAGTATCTCATAAACAATACTTAAGATCTTATTATCTTGACTTAGTATCTCATTACAATTACTTAGTACCTCATAACATCGTCTTAGAAATTAACATTGACTTAGTATCTCATAACATTGACTTAGTATCTCATAAACAATACTTAAGATCTTATTATCTTGACCTTATTATCTTATTATCTTATTATCTTGATCTCATTACAATTACTTAGTATCTCATAACATTCATTTAGTATCTCATAAAATTCATTTAGTATCTCATAAAATTCATTTAGTATCTCATAACTCTTACATAGAACCTCATATCTAAAAAAAATGGTTTCAACTATTTATGTTTTATTATTTCCTAATGATAACATGGTTATCTCACAATTATGCCTGAATTATTAAATGAATGTGATGATGTATCTTGTAATTCATTATTTTGTATTCTGTAGCATCTTTATTTTAATAAATGAGCTACCTCGTTTTATAAGTTGTCATGAAATATAACTTTTTAAACGCATTTTATAAAAATAACTCCATAATGATGTTGAAATTGATGGTCTAACTTTATTTCTTATATGAACAGAGAGAGAGAAGTGCTCTACAGATTCATCTGCTTGGCTGCTTAACAGAACATGTTCTTTGAAGTTGCGCGAATAGAAGTTGAAATCCACAGCGGAGGTTTTTATTAGAAATGGGACAGCGAGTAAGACTCGGCTCCAGTCACTGAACTTTCAAGCCTAGAGTCAGTCTTGGGATTCACCTTAAGCAATTCGGATCCAAAGGGAGTCCGTCTAAGTGACTTTCTCAGGCAAACTTTTCTTCCAGCCTACAGACTCGCACTGGGTCAAAAGTTACGACTGTACCAATACGATGTTCTGGTTTAAATGAAAAAGATGAATGCACTTCCATCCTGCTTCATTTTTAAAGCGCGCGTTCCGCTCCTTCAGTCGGTGACCCAATTACTCCACTGACAGCTTTGTGAATTCTTCATGTCATCACTGATACTCAGGACTGACGAATATCAGGTCCTGGAACAGAGGTCTATGTGGAATATGGAATAGACATAATATTGTAGAAGAACAAAAAAAAATAAAGGAAACAAGCCCTTGTAAACATCTTCGCAGAAGTTGATGGATGATGAACGAAATGGGTCTTGAAATTTGGAGAAAGTAGAACAAATGTTCGGAATATGTTAGAATAACGAGCCACCACACGTCTGAACAGCGAGGCGCTGTGTGTAGCCATTTTAAAAAAAGCTTCCATAAGGTGCTATAACGACTTTAAAGGAAGGAGGAAACTCCACCCAGATTGGGATTCGAACCAGGAATCCCTTAGAGGCGGACGTGTTAACCCTTAAGCCACCGTGCCTTCCCATATATATATATATATATATCCATCCATTATCTTCCACTTATCTTCCATTGGACAGGGAGCCAATCAATCGCTGGGCCCACACTCACTCACACAGACACACTCTATATGGGGCAATTTGGACCATTCAATTGACCTTAATCCATGTTTTTGGACTGTTGAAGGAAACCGGAAAACCCGGAGGAAACCCATGCGGACACGGGGAGAACATGGAAATTCCACCGACATTGGGATTCGAACCAGGAATCTCTAGCGCTGAGAGGAGAATATGCTAACCACTAAGCCACTGTGCCGCCTCATATATATATATATATATATATATATATATATATATATATATATATATATATATATATATACACACACACACATCTATCCATTATATTCCGCTTTATCCTCTAGGGTCGGTCCCCCTGCCCATCCAGGGAAGAACATCTCGGCCGCTGGGCAGATACATCCAGGACAGGGCATCAATCTATCACTGGGCACACACTCACTCACACAGACACACTCTATATGGGGCAATTTGGAGAACTCAATTGATTTGATCTATGTTTCTGGACTGTGTGAGGAAACCGGAGAACCCGGAGGAAACCCACGCAGACACGGGGAGAACATGGAAACTCCACCCAGATGGGGATTCGAACCGGGAATCTCTAGCGCTGAGAGGCGAACGTGCTAACCACTAAGCCACCGTGCCGCCCTTATATATAGAAATAAATATTTATCAAGTGATAAACAGACAAAGCAAAGGAAATGATTAAAGTTATCAGTCACCTAAACCACAGGCTGTTCGTCCTGCTGTACTCCGTCGAGCATGAAAACAAACAGGGTGATTTGTGAGGGCTTCTTTTTCAGAAGCAATTTCAATTCTTAATGGGGTCACTCATCAGGACGAGCTGCTGATTTTCCACTTCTGCGGACGACACACGTCCATCGAGACCCTTAAGGGACGCCGGATTTTCCTTTCCCCCTGCTCACCTGCACACAGCGCTCATAATCAACTCTGCACAGCCGAGATACACTCCTGCCCGTGAGCATGTGCTGGATTCAGCGCTGAGGAGGAGGAGGAGGAGGAAGAGCGTTCTGAGACTGATAAGGGTTCTAAAGCTTTTACCACACAAAATGTATTGTGCTTTATTATAAAGTGGGTACTTCCTGTCCTCAAATCTGATTGGCTGACCTGTTTGTCCAGCCGTTGACATTATTGATAATAACTAAGTGCTTCACATTCATATCACTGCATAAGAGATGATACATTATTCGCAAACACGTCACCTGAATCCCATATTTATAATGCATTAATAAAACATTTATAAAGCTTTACAAAGTAGTCATAATGCTTTATAATTCCTGTCAAACGACTTCGATGGACATAACCACAGTGTTATAAGAACATGCCATAAGGTTTTATAGCACAAAGTTACATAATGCATTATAAATGATATATTTTAACTGTTTATCAACTTATTATAGAGACCAGCGACATAAAGCCTTATAACGTTTGTGTATAACAAACGCTTTTCCTGAAAATTACTTTATAAGTGCTCATAACTGTTTAAGCTCATAAGCTCTCATTACAGGCATAAAGAAAAGTGTTGTCATTAATGACCTCTTTCAAAGAGACTGCATATTTAGTAGCACATAATGCCTTATAAAAGGTTATAACTGCTCTTTACAGACTTCAAGTAAAGTGGAATCATCTTGTTTTAAGTCAGAATGTCTAAACATCCAAAGAATCAAAGTTCAGATTATAATGCATTATGTCACTTTGAGTTATAAAGCCTTATGTTTGTTATGTATTGTTATAACACTTTATGACTACGATTATGAACATCTATGTACATTAACAAATGCTTATGAAGTTTTATGAATACTTTACAAAGCTCAATACCAGAATTTATATAACGTGTTACCGGTAACGCTTTCTATGAATCAAGTTTATAAATAGTGAAAATATACACGTTATAATGCATTATGTCACATTGGGTTATAAAGCCTTATGGCACATGCCTATACCACTTTTTTTAGTGTGATTATAAACATCGACTTGCGTTCACACAGGCTTATGACAAGGGTTATAGAGCATTAAGGATAGTTCACAAAGCTGTATGAATGCACTTATAATGCATTATGAATGCCGGATTCATCCCAAAATCTTTCCATCCATCCAGTATCTTCCGCTTTATCCTATATTAGGGTCGCGGGGGGGTTTCCCCATGCCTATCCAGGGGACAACGCTTCGGGTGCTGGGCAAATACACCCAGGACAGGGTGCCAACCTATCGCTGGGCACACACTCACTCACACAGACACACTCTATATGGGGCAATTTGGAGAATTCAATTGCCCTTGATCCATGTTTTTGGACTGTGGGAGGAAACCGGAGAACCCGGAGGAAACCCACGCATACACGAGGAGAACATGGAAATTCCACCCAGATGGGGATTCGAACCGGGAATCCCTAACGCTGAGAGGAGAACATGCCAACCACTAAGCCACCGTGACGCCCCTTTTAAGCTTTATTTAGTGAAATTTCTGCAGGAATCAGAAAAGTTTCAAAGGGTTTTTAAACATTCCTTCACCTTTAATTCCGCGAAGTCTGTAACAAAACGGTTATTGATTACAGGTATCGGTTGACATGCCTGCTGGTAATGGGGCATTTGTATTCTAATACAATTGCACCGTCGAGGAATCGCAGGCTTTATACCAAACTTAATATTAATTTCTGCAGGATGAGACAAACTTGAGCGCGAGCATCTGAAAGCACGCAGAAGTGTTTGATGAAGTGTGTTAGCCGGCGTGTGCGCGTCCGCCGTTGTGTGCGGGTGCGCATTGATTGCTTTGCCCCCTGTTTAGTTCACCAGTGGCATACGCAGGCGGCGCACTAAATTGGCACAGAAGATGACAGCGGTATGAGGTTTAATAAAGCGTGAGAATGGCCTCGCCTGAATCTCGTCATTAGGTTAATGCATTAGATATGATCACAGTGGCGCTTTGGCATGGCGCCTCCTCAGCCGAAAGGGAAATCGCATTCATAATTACCACTGCATTAACCTTTAGCTACGTGGCTTCTTCACACTGTTTAACAAAGCAGAATACGTCGGAGGGCCCAGAACACGTGCGACCAATGTTGATTCTCTAATTGAAAATGGGGGAAATGCAACCGACGCCACGTCCTAAATGGCCCGGAACGATCGGGGTCGGCACCAAAAACCAATTTAAAGCCAACAATAAAGACTTTTCAAGCCCTTCGAAGCCATTTTTCCCGCCGCACGTCATGTGCTTCTCCATTCCGAAGTGAACCTGCACTTCCCGGCTCTGGGCATCAATCAAACTTAAATGGCACGTCAAACCTTAAACAAAGACTAAAGCGGTTAGCAAACGGCAGCGTGGATTGTGTCAGTGCGTTGCCATCCCGCCTGTTTAATTACCAGCCGCACAATAAGCTGGAAGAAGGCAATAACGGATCTCCACCTTGCTGGTAATGACTCGTTTCTTGTGCATTGTCTTGCTGGTGGATCATTTTAATTATGTGTGCGCTATAATTAGCCGCAAAGCCAAAAACAAACACGGAACACGAGTTGCGTCTCCGAACTCGGCGGCTCAGATAACAGTCGACTTTAACACACACACACACACACAGCTGTACACCTGACATGCAGAGTGAAAACAAATTTTCTGGAGCGGAGGGTAAACAGACGGCAGTGTATTAAATCTGAACGATGCCAATAATAATTACAACAGTCCCTCAGAACTCACTGACAGATGTGAGGGACACTGTTTAACCTCGATGGAGGTGAACACACACACACACACACATATATATATATATATATATATATATATATATATATATATATATATATATATATATATATTCCAATCTGGGTGGAGTTTTCATGTTCTCCCCGTGTTCGCGTGGGTTTCCTCCGGGTTCTCCGGTCTCCTCCCACAGTCCATAAACATGGATCAAGGTCAATTGAATTGTGTACCGAGTGATAGATTAGCACCCTGTCCTGGGTGTATCTGCCCAGCGCCCGAAATGCCCCCCCCCTCCCCTTGGGAACCCCACCGTGACTCTAATAGAGTATAAAGCGGAAGACAATGGATGGATGGAGATATATATATTCATTTATCTATTATCTCCTGTTTATCCTCTATTAGGGTCGCGGTGGGGTTCCCCATGCCCATCCAGGGGAGAACATCTCGGGCGCTGGGCAGATAGACCCAGGACAGGGCGCCAATCCATCGCTGGGCAAACACTCACTCACACAGACACACTCTATATGGGGCAATTTGGAGAATTCAATTGACTTGTTCCATGTTTTTGGACTGTGGGAGGAAACCGGAGAACCCGGAGGTAACCCACGCAGACACATGAACATGGAACACGCAGAACATGGAAACCCCACCCAGATGGGGATTCGAACCGGGAACGTGCTAACCACTAAGCCACCGTGCCGCCTATATATATATATATATATATATATATATATATATATATATATATATATATATATATATATAGTTCCAGTCGAAGTTTTGACCACACCTCCCTTATGCTCCACTTATTGTCAATGTTCTCAGTTCCATTTCCTGTAAAGATGGACTTTGTAGTTCCACAATTCCAAACTGCAGTCCATCTGTTCATGGACTACACAAACGCATCCAGGGGAGAACGTTTCGGCCGCTGGGCAGATACACCCAGAACAGGATGCCCATCCATTGCTGGTCACACTCACTCACACAAACACACTCCTTTTTTGGTGCATTATTCCTATCCCAGCAGTGTGACTGAGGTGTTTAAATGAAACCACAGCAGCACCGCTGCACTAAAACCCCCTCACCGCATCAGTGTCACTGCAGAACTGACAAAAAACAATCCACCACCCAAATGATACCTGTTCTGTGATGCTCCTGACCAACAGAGAACCAACAAAAACAAGAACACAGATGGCAGGTGGAGGAAGAAGGGGACGTGTGCAAACTTTTGCCTTCCATAGTATTCATCCCGTTTTCATCTCGTAGAGTCGATTCATTTCCTGAATGAGAATGTAAAAAGCAAAGCGTGCCTATGGAATTATTACCACGTTCCTGAATAACATAATCAGTCAGGTTCCGTCCACGTTAACGTACTTGTGTCTAATTAAAGCCGCGGCGCATTCCTTCTTTCCGACCAAGGCCAGCAATTCAGTGTGACATGGATTACTTTTGGCAGGATAATGGGTTTTAATGAAATCCACTGACACGGATGCAACGGAGTCGGCGCTTTCTCACACTTTAATAATGAAAGCAGACGACAGAATTTCCTATGACACCATGCGGGATAATTACAAGGCCTCAGCCTTTATGCATGCGGCCAATCAGGAGAAGTGAGCTGGAAAAATAAACAGGGTTTGGACCTAGCGATGGCATGCGAGGATGGGAAATGTACATACACGCGTACTGGTTGTTATGGTTTGTGTGTGTTGGTGTGTGTGTGTGTGTGTGTGTGTGTTGAGGGGGGGGGTATGGCCAGTAATGACACACTGCTGCTGGGCCTAATAACAAAATATGCCATTGAAATATGCCCTGATTTGCATCTAGATTGCTTTAATTATGAGTAAAAGTCAAGTTTCCCCTCGCAGACAGGACCAGGCGGAATCGATTGCGAGCCGTGGATAATGACAAAGTCACAGAGTGCTTCGCTATCAAAACATCACAACTCCACCATTCAGGATGGAAAGCACGTTCCAGCTGGCATTGTTCAGGAAGCCAAAATGGTTCCATTATATATAAATATTTATCATATATATATATAATAGCAGCACGTTGGTTTAGTGGTTAGCACGTTGTCCTCTCAGCACTAGGGATTCCCGGTTCGAATCCCCACCTGGGTGGAGTTTATATGTTCTCCCTGTGTCCACATGGGTTTCCTCCGGGTTCTCCAGTTTCCTCCCACAGTCCAAAAAACATGGATCAAGTCAATTGAAAGTTCCAAATTGCCCTATGTTCTGTAGAGTGTGTCTGTGTGGGTAAGTGTGTGCCCAGCGATAGATTGGCATCCTGTCCTGGGTCTATCTGCCCAGCGCCCGAGACGTTCTCCCCTGGATGAGCATGGGGGACCCCCCCGCGACCCTAATAGAAGATAAAGTGGAAGATAATGGATGGATGGATGGATATATATATAGATATATAGATAGATAGATATAGAAGGCACGGTGGCTTAATGGTTAGCACATTCGCCTCTCAGCACTAGGGATTCCTGCTTCGAATCCCAATCTGGGTGGAGTTTCCATGTTCTCCCGTGTCCCTGTGGGTTTCCTTTGGGTTCTTCGGTTTCCTCCCACAGTCCAAAAACATGGATCAAGTCAATTGAATTCTTCAAATTGCCCCATATAGAGTGTGTGTGAGTGAGTGTGTGCCCAGTGAGAGATTGGCGCCCTGTCCTGGGTGTATCTGCCCAGCGCCCGAGACGTTCTCCCCTGGATGGATGGATGGTGTGGTGCCTAATAAAATGGCCGGTAAATGTACTTTAACCTACGTTTATTGGACATATGGATCATTAGGTGGTTGAACTGTATGAGAGCTTCACACTTAAACCTCGTCGCATTAACTTTACAGGTAGCTTCAATCCTCTGAGGCAAGGGGCCGCAAAAACTCCCGCCGATCCATTTATTGTATTTATATCTGGAAGTATAATACACCCAACGCGCAGACATACAGTGTGCGGCAGTACATTTGTTCGATTGGCCCCCGCAGTGCTGTAAACTCACTCAGAACGGGATAATTTGCTTTTTATTGATTCTAACAATAGGCTATAAATGCACCAAGGAGGTTTCCTTTCATACCAATAATGATGACAGTGAGGCACAAAAGGCACAGTGCACAGTGATCTATTACCACCGTGATTATCCCGGGCTGTTTGGGATCGCCGTCATCCCGAGATGTCCACGCCATGCTGTGGAATAATCCATCAGGAGGTAATGTTCAGTGGTGATAACGCAACCAGGACATCAGCTCCAGTGAGTAGAACACATTTCTAGGTTTGTATCTTAGCGAGGGGTAAAGTATGCAACCAAGGTCTCATATTTCCACAAACATTAAATTAATCAGGCCGGACAGTGGCTTAGTGGTTAGCATGTTCTCCTCTCAGTGCTAGGGATTCCCGGTTCGAATCCCAATCTGGGTGGAGTTTCCATGTTCTCTCCGTGTCCCTGTGGGTTTCCTCCGGGTTCTCCGGTTTCCTCCCACAGTCCAAAACATGGATCAAGGTCAATTGAGTTTTTCAAATTGCCCCATATAGAGTGTGTGTGTGTGAGTGAGTGTGTGCCCAGTGATGGATTGGCGTCCTGTCCTGGGTGTATCTGCCCAGGGCCTGAGACGTTCTCCCCTTGAATAAAGATGGGGAGCCTCCCCACGTCCTTTGTAGAGGAATAGCAGAAGATAATGGATGGTTGGAACGTTTGTGTTTAATAGACACTTTTCCTGAAAATGATGCTCATAACTGTTTATAAAAGCTTATAAGCTCTCTTTACAGGCATAAAGAAAGTAAAGTGTTGACATTAATGACCTCTTTGAAAGAGACTGCATACATAGTAGTACATAATGACTTATAAAAGCTTATACATGCTTGTTACAGACTTTACGTAAAGTGGAATCGTCTTGTTTTGAGTAAGAATGTCTAAACATCCAAAGAATCAAACATTCTGGTTATAATGCATTATGTCAGTTTGTGTTATGAAGCCTTATGTCAATTTGTTATAACAATTTATGAGTATGATTATGAACATTTATGTACTAAGCTTTAATATTAGTACATAACGACTTATAAAGGATTATAAACGCAGTCTTTTTTTTCTGATATAATGCATATTGACCATTTTGTTATGAAGTCCTATGTCATGTTGATAAAAAAAAACTTCATGACTAATTTTTCAACATCTAGGCACATGAATTAAGCCTCATTACAAATGTTATAAATTGTTATAATTATTTTATGAAGCTTATAAATGCACTTATAATGCATTATGAATACTGGCTGCATAAAAGGTGTTACCCAAAATACACCACTGTAATTCTTTTTTTAATATACAAGCACATGCAGATACATAAAATAAAAAACTATTCAAGTTTAAATTGGTTTTCAGTCGGCTATGAACCGGACGTTCGTTCAAAATCAAACGTTTAAGGGACCTACAAAGTAATAAATGAACAATCCCCTAATCACACGTCCTTTAGTGTTAAATCCACAAACCCACTGACAGAGTTCAGACCTTCGGCCTTCGCGTTCTCCAGCTTACAGCCGACTTCTCAAATGATTTATGACTTAATATCCCTCCACGCTTTTCCCGTTTTCCTGGTCGGTGGCTGGAGGTAAAGCCAAAGGCATTTTTTATTTTTATGTTACATTAGGCTTTACATAAATCAGCTACCAGCCGCGTATGGACACCAAACAGCATTGGGACTTTTGTTCTGGAAAACACAGATTAATGTCTTTGGGTGTTAGGTTTCGGATTTGAAATTTGAACATATATAAGATTGGGATTGATTTTTCAATAATATTATGATAATAAAATCATTACAGGAGAGTAACGCTGTGGTAAGTACTGATTATTCTCATTATTTGTCACGGGACATGGCATGCTGGAAGAGGTGGACATGCCAGAGTCGACCGTAAGAGACGAAAAACCACAAGAGACCAAGAAAAACGTTCATAAAGTTTGAAATGAACATAATAAACGTGATATTTATACATCAGGACGTCCTACGTCCAATGTATAGTGCCAAAGATGCCTCAGATGACCTGATAACACTTCCTCAGGTTGCACTACCCCCTATCCCTGCTCAATTTGAACTACGAGGGTCAAAATATATGCTTTCTATAAACTTTCTATAATGCATTCATAGAGCTTTAACAAAAAAATTCATAATGCCTTCACTACATTTGTCATAAGTCTTTGTTAATGTACATAGATGTTCATAAGCATAGTCAAAATGTTATAACAATTTGACATTAGGCTTTATAACACAAAGTGACAATGCATTATAATTTGTCCTTAAAACAAGACGATGCCACTTTAATAAGTTAATTAATATATATATATATAATTATACAGAGAGAAAGAGAGAGAGAGCGAGAGAGAGAGGGATACACACATATATACACACATATACAGTATATATATATATATATATATATATATATATATATATATATATAAAGAGAGAGAGAGAGAGAGAGAGAGAGAGAGATACACACACATATATATATATATACATACATACATACACACACACATTTAATTCAAAATTCAATTGAAAACCAAAAGATTGGATTTTAATGTGAAATTAATTTAGGTCTAAACGACAAAATGCTTTTATTTCTCATGTCACGGCCTTATGTTCCAAGCCACCTGTTGGGTTCGCTGGAACCTGATAACTGGGATAGGACTGGAAACTCCATCTGCTGGACACATCATCCAGTTGTCGAGGGCACCTTATCCCATTTTAGTCGGCACCAGATAATAATTCATGACTGCACCTTCATAAATTCTAGTCTTGTGATAACATATTGAGGCCATAAAAACATCTGCCATCCCCTCGAGTTTCCATCTCGTAGTCACCAAACATTATCAGGTTGCCGCACAGCATTAACAGGTGGTCGCCACGTAACTTCTCATGGCCATGATCCCTGCAAATTTTTATGTAAAATAATATTTTTATTTGCATCTGAATAATGAATAATGTTAAATTAGTGGATTTTATTGGATTAGCTCATTCCTACGGTGATATTTCCATGATGTTGTACTGTACAGTGATTGGATGATGATCACTTGTGTATTATTTGCTCTCCTGGTCATTTTAGGAGTGATAGTAATTCATTAAAGCTCATGTGTGTGCTGGTGATTCATTTGTGTCCGATTCTTGGAGACTCTACAGTTTTGTTTACACTGATTCTGAGACAATGATTGTTTCACTGTGATGTAGTTGTTATGATGTCTGTGGTTGAGGAAAGTCTTATTTAGAAATCCGATATAAAGTTTTTATGCATAAACTATAATCAATAAAGGAACATCATCTTCATCATCATATTCATCATTATTGAAAATGTCATTGACTATAACACGCTGTCGACCCCCAACATCACATCATCACAGTAACATTGTTTCTGTTGTGGCACCAACAGCATCCTTCCAAACTTCATTTGCACATCTTCATCATCCTGATCATTATCATCATCATCAGTATCATCATCAACCTGATCACCAACATCACCGTCATCATTCTGATCATCATCAACAATAACAATCATCATCGTTTTGATTACCAACATCATCATTCTGATCACCATCATCATTCAGGTCATCAACAATATCAACATCATCATCATTCTGATCACCAACATCATCACCATCATCATTCTGATCATCATCAACAATAACAATCATCATCATCATTCTGGTCACCATTATCATCACCATTATCGTTCTGATCATCAACAATAACAATCATCATTCTGATCATCAACATCATCATTCTGATTACCATCATCATCACCATCATCATTTAGATCATCAACAATATCAACATCATTCTGATCACCATCATCATCACCATCATCATTTAGATCATCAACAATATCAACATCATCATTCTGATCACCAACATCATCATCATCATCATCATCATCATCATCATCATAATCATCACCATCATCGTTCTGATCATCAACATCATCGTTCTGATCATCAACATCAATAATATCATCATAATCATCACCACCATCATCATTCTGATCACCAACATCATCATTCTGATCATCACCATCATCATTTAGATCATCAACAATATCAACATCATCATCATCATCATTCTGATCATCACCACCATTATTTATAGGTTGTAGATATGCATATTCAGGTGCATCATCATCATCATCATCATCATCTCACGTTATGAAATCAGTGTGTACGTGAGGAATAAAGGAATGGTTCTGCAGCAGTGATCTGAGCTTCTGAGGCTGACAGACCTTCATCTCATATTTATTGTCTGGTGTCTCTTCTCTCCATGTTTGCTGTAATTAATCATTTTCTGCGCTCCTGCTGTGCAACTCTACTGTCTTAAGATGCTGTTTGTTGAATGTTAATCTTCACCTGAGGCGGCGGATCGACAGTTGCAACACTGCCGTTGTTTTATGTGCTGTCAAGTGCATGTTGACTTACAGAAGCTCCAGACAACAGTGTTCGTATGAAGCACTACAGAGGAAAACAATCAGACCACGAGGCACATCTACAGCTCCTGCTCCATAATGCAGAGAAGAACGCCCTGGTTTTGAAATCGAGGTTCCAATTCCTTCTCAAAGTGTTAAAATTTGAAAATATGATTTATGATAAGAGCTGGATGCAGCTGGATGCCCTAGTGGCAAGGTGGGACATGGTGGGGTAGTAGGGGGTCATGGTGGCATAATGGTCAGCACATCACTCTCTCAGCACTGGGGATCCAGGTTCAAATCCCGCTCTGGGTGGAGTTCCCATGTTCTTCCTGAGTTTGTGTTATAAATATGCCATTAGGCTTCATAACGCATTATACATTTTTATGATTTGAAGATTTTTATGAACACATTCCATTCACAAAGCTTTATAACACTTCATAATGCTCTCTTAATGTATATACATATGTACATACATAGATGCAATAATCCACACTTATAAATTGTTATAAGAATGTCAGAAGGCTTTCTAATATAATGTGACATAATGCATAATAACATGTACATAATAACTGTTCATTAACTTATATAGAGCTCAGTGTCATAAAGCTGTATCATGTTTGTGTTAAATGAATGCCTTGACTGAAAACTAATTTAAAAGTGCTCATAACTTTTCATAAAAGCTTATAAGCTCTCTTCACAGGCAATACATAAAGTGTAATTAATGATAACACTTTACTTTATGCCTGTAAAAAGAGCCTAAGCTTTTATAGCAGTTATGAGCACTTATGAAGTCAGTTTCAGAAAAAGTGTTTGTTAAACACAAAGGTTATAAGGCATTATGTCACCGGTCCGTATAATAAGTCGATGAACAATTATAATGCATTATGCCACTTTGTGTTATAAAGCC
>JAFMOD010000510.1:227366-283867 GCA_019802435.1 Corydoras maculifer
ATATATCCATTATCTTCTGCTTCATCCTCTATTATGGTTGCGGTGGGGTTCCCTATGCCCATCCAGGGGAGAACGTTTCGGGCGTTGGGCGGATACACCCAGGACAGGGCGGCAATCTATCACTGGGCACACACTCACTCACACAGACACACTCTATATGGGGCAATTTGGAGAACTCAATTGACTTGATCCATGTTTTGGACTGTGGGAGGAAACCCACACGTACACTGGGAGAACATGGAAACTCCCAGATTGGGATTCGAACCGGGAATCCCTAGCGCTGAGAGGAGAACATGCTAACCACTAAGCCACGTTGTGGTTAGCAGGTCTACGTCTGATGTCCATGTTCGAAGTTAAAATTTTGGACACGCCCCCTTCTTGCTCCATTCGCTACTTCCTCCACTTACCATATAGATGGACTTTGTAGTTCTACAATTCCAGACTGTAGTCCATCTGTGTTCTTTGTTGTTGTTAGTCCCCTGTTGGTTCTCTGTTGGTCAGGACCATCACAGAACAGGTATCATTTGGGTGGTGGCTTGTTAATTGTCAGTTCTGCAGTGACACTGATGTGGTGAGGGGGGTTTAGTGCAGCAGTGCTGCTGTAGTTTCATTTAAACACCTTAGTGACACTGCTGGGATAGGAATAACGCACCCACCAAATATTCCCTGCTTTGTGGTGGTACTACTTGGGTCCTGACCATTACAACAGAGTACACAGTATGTACTGTAGTCCACAAACAGATGGAACAACAAAGTCCATCTTTACAGGAAGTGGAACTGAGACATGGACAGTAAGTGGAGCAAAAAAGGGGGCGTGTCCAAACTAATCTAAGGCTGGTTAACAGCACTGTCGGCAGATTCCTGAATGAACCGAATGACTTTATAATTTAATAACGTTGTAAATAAATATTGATATAAGAGGGTGAGAAGAAACGATGGACTGGATCTAAGCATCATCAGAGCTCCGCCTCCTCCAGACTATCAATACTGATCTTGTAAGACACAGATCGACGGCACGCAACTGCGAGACGGAATAATCCATTCGAACCTAGGTCACGGACCTACGATGGATGGGTTTTCAGAGTGCATCCTTAATAATCCATATCATTTCATCCAGGCTACTTAGTTTATAGGTTGTGGCCCAGTGAAAAACCCGGAGAGGGGCAACTCCACCTCTGCTAATGGCTTGGGCTGAAGGATTGGACTGCCAGGACGGAATGAGGAGTCATTTTTCTCCCTGACCCCGACTCATTCGTCACCACAGACATTTTTCTTTCTCTATCTTCCTCTTCACCTCCCTGTGTTTTGCAGCGATGGGAGGAACCGAGGAACCGTCACTGTGCATACGAATATCCATCCATCCATTATCTTCCACTTTATCCTCTGCTAGGGTCGCGGGGGGGAGAACATCTAGGGGAGAACATTTCGGGAGCTGGGCAAATACACCCAGGACAGGGCGCCAATTGATCACTGGGCACACACTCACTCACACACACACACTCTATATGGGGCAATTTGGAGAACTCAATTGACTTGAACCATGTTTTTGGACTGTGGGAGGAAACTGGAGAACCTGGAGGAAACCCACGCAGACACGGGGAGAACATGGAAACTTCACCCAGATGAGGATTCGAACCGGGAATCTCTAGCGCTAAGAGGCGAACATGCCAACCACTAAGCCACCGTGCCACCCCAGACGTGAGTAATGCATCCATACATCCAACCACATTCATTATCTTCCACTTTATCCTCTACTAGGGTCGCGGGGGGTGGGGAGGTTCGCCATGCCTATCCAGGGGAGAACATTTCGGGGCGCTGGGCAGATACACCCATGACAGGGCACCAATCTATTATATGGGGCAATTTGGAGAATTCAATTGATCTTGATCTATGTTTTTGGACTGTGGGAGGAAAGCGGAGAACCTGGAGAAAACCCACGGGGACACGGGGAGAACATGGAAACTCCACCCAGATTGGGATTCGAACTGGGAATCTCTAGTGCTGAGAGGAGAACATGCTAACATATGAATATCAGTGGGCTTAATTATATAATATTAATAATATTATATTATTGTATAATATCAATATGAATTGCTGATTCTGTCTTGTGGCATGTTCTGTATGGCATGTTCTAACGATGTACATCTACGGACATAATTAAAGGCTTATGATAAGTATTAATAAAGCATTACGAATACTTTATGAAGCTTTATAAATGTATAAATAATGCAGAATATCTTCCAATTGCATTTTATGAGTCTGTGTGGATGTATATAGACTTTTATGACCACACTCATCGAATATTATAACAACCTGCCATAGGGCTTTATAACACAGCAACATACTGCATTATGAAGTAAAGTTCCACAGACTGGATTCCATGCCTGACCTCCAGCTTTGGATTTTGCTAGACGGACTTTTTCATCTTTGCACGTAAAGCCGCTCGAACCGCCTAGCGATCCGGCGACGGCTGCGGCGAGACGAATCGGGATTAGAGACGAAGCGTGCCAGTGGGGCGCATTCCAGGTTATTAGGCCTTTGATCATCCCGCTCCCTGAGCCTCCGTTTCGGGCTGGCTTTTTGTCATTTCGCTGTCTCGCTGCAACTATCTCGACAATTAACGAGTCTTCCGAGGCAGCAGACAGGAGACGCAGATAAGCATGTTTATTTATTAAGCAGGACGTTTAGTCTGCCAGCCGAGGCCGTGTTTCCGAGGTATGGTCACAATGCTCGCAGTCAACAGCACACGTGAAGAGGCTCGGAATTGAATTAAGCTCGGCACTGCCACCACGCCATGCACACATTTTTCTAATATGCAAAAAACTGTAACACTGGTGCTTACATGAAAATTTTATAAACACACTAATATATATGATATTTGCAAAAGTGGAAGAAGTACGGAAGCCCAGAGAAGACATGTGATGATATTTTTTGATATTATAAATCTTGTTTGCGTGTGATAACAACTTGTTCGTGAAATATATATATATATATATATATATATATATATATATATATATATATATATACACACACACACACACACACACATATACATACAGTACAGGGTGCCAATACATAACTAAACACACACTCACTCACACAGACACACTCTATATGGGGCAATTTGGGGACTTCACATAACATTGATCCATGTTTTTGGACTGTGGGTAGAAACCGGAGAACCCGAGGAAACCCACGTGGACACGGGGAGAACATGGAAACTCCACCCAGATTGGGATTCGAACCAGGAATCCCTAGCGGTGAGAGGAGAACATGCTAACCACTAAGCCGCCGTGCCACCCCTCATATATAAACACACACACACACACACACACTGTAAATATATATATATATTTATTTATTTATTCCCAGCGATGGATTGGCGCCCTGTCCTGGGTCAATCTGCCCAGCGCCCGAGACATTCTCCCCTGGATGGGCATGGGGAACCCCACCGCGACCCTAATAGAGGATAAGCGGGAGATAGTGAATGAATGAATGAATATGAATATATATATATATATATATATATATATATATATATATATATATATATGCACTTTAAATAGTCAATACAACCCCAAATGTCATAAAACGATATATATATATATATATATATATATATATATATATATATATATATATATATATATATATATATATATATATATAACCAGGTTAATATTAAAAATCCCCCTAATAATTTTCTGAAACATCAAATCATGATGATAAAATCATCAAACATACTAAAGCTGATTAACAGTATGTAGAGAAACAGATGGACTACAGAGAACCACAAAGTCCATCTATATGACCAGTGGAACTAAAAAAAACATACAGAATGTGTAGAACCAAGGAAGCGGACCTAATAAAATGGCCGGTATGGGTACATGGTGAAGTAGACAATAAGCATGAATAAAACAAATCTTCATAGTCACATTATGATTAATAAATTACAATAAAATATATATAATAAAAAAAAAAAAAACGAGCACAAAAACAAGACCCCCCCCCCCACACACACACACCAACTCTGTTGCCCCCCCACAGCAAGACATGTAAAGAAGAGAGACTCACCATAGATGCCTGTCGATATGCAGGGAAAGGCCTGAAAGAGAAATAACAATAATAACATGAGAAAGAGCAGATCAGCGGATCATAAAAAAAAGACACACATCAACTTGCATTTCATTCATTATCTTCCACTGTTCCCATGTTCCCCATGCCCATCCAGGGGAGAACGTTTTAGGGGCTGGGCAGATACACCCAGGACAGGGCACCAATCAATTGCTGGGAATTAGCTTGCATTAACAAAATCCATCCATTATCGTCCACCTTATCCCTTACTAGGGTCTTGGGGGTTCCCTATGCCCACATACACATATATACATGCGCACACTCATACACACACACACACACACACACACACACATACACACACACACAGGGTCATTTATAAGGGTCACACATGCATATGCTTTATCCTATATTAGGGTCATGGGTGGGGTTCCCCAATGGCCATCCATTGAAGAACATTTCGGGCGCTTGGCAGATAGACCCTGGACAGGGCGCCAATCTATCGCTGGGCACACACTCACTCACACAGAGACACTCTATATGGGGCAATTTGGACAATTCAATTGACCGCATAGACCAGAGTGTCACTGTGCATACGAATATTCATCCATGAATTATCTTCTGCTTTATCCTCTATTAGGGTTCCCATGCCCATCCAGCGGAGAACATTCCGGGCGCTGGGCAGATACACCCTGGACAGGGCGCCAATCTATCGCTGGGCACACCCTCACTCACACAGACACGCTCTATATGGGGCAATTTGGAGAACTCAATAGACCTTGATCCATGTTTTTCAACTTTGGGAGGAAACCGGAGAACCCGGAGGAAACCCACGTGGACACGGGGAGAACATGGAAACTTCACCCAGATTGGGATTCGAACCGAGAATCCCTAGCGCTGAGAGGAGAATATGCTAACCACCAAGCCTCGAAATGTTCCTTTGATGCCTAATATGGTATCCCCCCCTATTAACAGGGTCAGTTATTCTCTTTACATGTCAATGGTACTCAATGTTGTTGTTCCAAAAGCAACACAAATGCAGAAGGAACCTCCAAACTGTGTTTTCCCCGCAAGTTGAGTTAAGTCGAGCTTAATTAAGACGGTTTTAATTAATAAAAGCAATATTTGTCCTCATATGCCCTGTGTAGCATGCAACGATTCCATAATCAGACCTCATGATTGCACATTCCTCTCGGTCTTGGCTCTCACTTGTTAGTGCTCTCATGCAGAACGCAGTCTGAAATATTTACAGCATCTTTGAAAACCTGACTCGGAGGTAATCCCGGGTCAGATTCTCAGGGAACGGGGCGGCCTGTGCACACAGCTCTCGCTCGTCCCCGGCAGGAGGTCAGCGAGAGGAGCTGTGCTGTGAAGCACGCCGATTTGGAGCTGGAAGTCCAGCTGGAATACGGTGGACAGTGTGGATCAGGTGCAATTTCCAAACCCGAGGACACAGACGGACAACCGGACGAGGATTTTAAACATGGCCGAGGTTTCTAATTAAGGAGCTCATGGTGCATCTTACTGAATGCACCTTAACTAAAACATAATAATGCACCATCTGCTCTGTGGTGGTGCTATCGGGGTCCTGAACAGAACACAGTATGAATTGTAGGGAAGCACGGTGGCTTAGTGGTTGGCATGTTCTCCTCTCAGCACTAGGGATTCCACCCAGATTGGGAGGAGAACATGCTAACCACTAAGCCACCGTGCCACCCTACACATAAGCGTGGCTTTACAATTTGAGAGGGAGTCTAGTATCTGGTGGCACAGTGGGTTGGTGGTTAGCATGTTCTCTTCTCAGCACTAGGGATTCCCGGTTCAAATCCCAATCTGGGTGGAGTTACCATGTTCTCCCCGTGTCCACGTGGGTTTCCTCCGGGTTCTCTCGGGTCAGTTGAATTCGCCAAATTGCCCCATACAGAGTGTGTGTGTGTGAGTGAGTGTGTCCCCAGTAATAGATCGGCACCCTGTCCTGGGTGTATCTGCCCAGCACCCGAGATGTTCTTCCCTGGACTGGCATGGGGTACCCCACCCGTGACCCTAGTAGAGCATAAAGCGGACGCTAATGGATGGATTGATATTTAAATAACAAGCAACACGGTGATAAATTGGTTAGTATGTTCTCCTCTCAGCGCTAGGGATTCCCGGTTCGAATCCCAATCTGGGTGGAGTTTCCATGTCGTCTCCGTGTCCATGTAGGTTTCCTCCAGGTTCTCTGGTTTCCTCCTACAGTCCAAAAACATGGATCAAGTCAATCGAATTCTCCAAATTGCCCCATATAGAGTGTGTCTGTGTGAGTGAGTGTGTCCAGCGATGGATTGCCGTCCTGTCCTGGGTCTATCTGACCAGCACCCGAAACGTTCTCCCCCGGATAGGCATGGAGAACCCAACCCCCGTGACCCTAGTAGAGGATTGGTTCAGAGTGAGCTTTACTGAAGGCCCGCCACCGTACGATCGAATTCCACGAACGGACCGCTAACCATGTGACGAAAAACCGACCGCTACAAAAAGCTACGGTTGTTATTTCCCACCATCTGCTTGGAAGGATTAATACCGGAACAGTTCTGGCCCGACAGCACTTTTTATGCCAGACAGATTGTTCAAAGTGGAATTTATAGCCAGGAATAACAGTTTTGCTTTAGTCCTGAGCTTTGTAAGGCCTTTTCCCCATTTTTAATGCAAAGCTCTCATTTGTCTCGGGGAAAAAAAGGAATGTGTGTTGCGCGGCATTCATCAAAAAAAAAAAAAAAAAAAAAAAAGGTGCAACCGCGGTGTTAAAGCGGCCCGGTGATGAATGCGGGTATCGGAGTTAACCGCACAGGCGCTTTATTTTAAGCAACTTAAGAAGAGAAACAATTAAGTAAAGTGAGCGTTAAAACATTGCAAAAACAAGCGCTACAAATTGCCGCCGTCAGCCTGACCCTGCGAACGGGTTCTAAAAAAGGCCAGGGTAAAAATATAGCAACAAATAAATGAGCAGCGACTGAACGCTTTTTGTGCTAATTCTTCGGTGACGGCAATAAAAACACCAGATCCCCCTGTTCATCCATCCATCATCTTCCGCTTTATCCTCTACTAGGGTCGGGGGGGGGGTAGATACACACAGGACAGGACGCCAATCTATCCCAGGGCACACACTCACTCACACAGACACACTCTATAGAGGGCAATTTGGAGAACTCCGTTGACCTTGATCCATGTTTTTGGACTGGGGGAGGAAACCGGAGAACCCGGAGGAAACCCACACGGACACGGGGAGAACATGGAAACTCCAGCCTGATTGGGACTCGAACTGGGAATCCCTAGTGCTAAGAGGAGAACATGCTGATCACTAAGCCGCCGTGCCGCCCACCTCATATAATTCCATCCATTATTTTCTGATTTATCCTCTACTAGGGGTGCGGGGGAGTTCTCCATGCCCATCCAGGGGAGAACGTTTCGGGTGCTGGGCAGATACACCCAGGACAGGACACCAATCTATCACTGAGCACACACTCACTCACACAAACACACTCTATATGGGGCAATTTGGGGAATTCAACTGACCTTCATCCATGTTTTTGGACTGTGGGAGGAAACCGGAGAACCCGGAGGAAACCCACGCATACACGGGGAGAACATGGAAACTCCACCCAGATGGGGATTCAAACCGGGAATGCCGCCCATAATGCAATGTTATGTAATACAGCACTAATAATAATAATAATAAAGTTCCGGTGCGCTCCGGTCCTCATCCCGTCATGTGACCATCAGTGATGGGGCCGTCTTCGAGCTTCAGCCCCATGCTGTAATATTTTGGGCTTTGTGTAAATCGGCCTTTATTGACGACAGGAGGAATGAAAGCGTTTAAAAGCAGAGTCCTCCTGCGCTCGGCGTATCGTGGGTGAGTTTGAGTCAGCGCGAGACAGACGTTCGCAAAGGTCAGGACTGGAGTGAAAAAAGGTCTGGCTGAATATCGATCGCGCCAGCGTGAGCTTTGACGCAGAGCAGCAGAAACGATTAAAACTCTGACTCGCTTTAAAAAGTGCACTTAGCGCCGGCTGCTGCGTGAGGCGCCGTTTTTGGCACATGTTGACTCAACGTTCGCCTTCTGCTCGGGGTGCTGGGGTTCATAGGAACGCAGAAGTATTTGCTTATATGCTACTGAACATGGCGGCCCGGTGGCTTAGTGGTCAGCATGTTCTCCTCTCAGCACTAGGGATTTCCGGTTCTCCCCGTGTCCACGTGGGTTTCCTCAGGGTTCTCCGGTTTCCTCCCACAGTCCAAAAACATGGATCAAGTCAATTGAGTTCTCCAAATTGCCCCATATAGAGTGTGTCCGTGTGATTGAGTGTGTGTGTCCAATGATAGATTGTCGCCCTGTCCTGGGTTTATCTGCCCAGCACCCCAAACGTTTTCCCCTGGATGGGCATGGAGAACCCCCACCGCGACCCTAGTAGCGGATAAAGCGGAATATAATGGATGGATGGATTTATATGGGTGGTGGCATGGTGGCTTAGTGATTAACATGGATTCAAGGCAAGCTGAATTCTCCAAATTGCCCCATATAGAGTGTGTTTGTGTGAGTGAGTGTGAGTCCAGTGATAGATTGGCGCCTTGTCCTGGGTCTATCTGCCCAGCGCCCGAAACGTTCTCCCATATAGAGTGTGTCCGTGTGATTGAGTGTGTGTGTCCAATGATAGATTGTCGCCCTGTCCTGGGTGTATCTGCCCAGCGCCCCAAACGTTTTCCCCTGGATGGGCATGAAGAACCCCCACCGCGACCCTAGTAGCGGATTAAGCGTAAGATAATGGATGGATGGATGGAGTTCACTTCATAAAGCTAAATAAACTGGCAGATCTGTTAAACCCAACAGTTATTCTGACGTCTTCTCGGCTTCACGTGATGTAACGTCTTAATTAGGTGGCGCTATAATGAGAATCAACAGGACACGGGGTGACACTTGCTACCTGCATCATTAGTCCCTTCCATATTCAAACCCGACAAACTCAGCGAATCGGCCTCGAGCCTGAGGAGCGATTCGTCAGTGACCCGTGTGAACGCTCCACCCACACCTGCTGAGTAAGCCTCGACAGTCTGGCAGGGAAGCTGGAGTGCGATGCATTGGGCCGCCGCAATCTGTTACACCTCTCCACCGAGCTCAGGCTCGTTTAACGAGCTTGATATTATTACACTTCATTGATGAGTTATGACCCGGGCCTATCCCGTTATTATATTTGCTACGTCAGGTCATTAGGATGCGACTCGGCCGGATGGAGCGCGTGCGTGTGCATTGACGGGTGAAGCCCGCATCCGCGCAGAGGAATCCTGCTCGTTTGGGGAAGTCATTACATTGTCATCGTGTCGCGCTAATTAATCAAATCAATTAATTGTATATAGCGAAGTGGTGCATTCGCTACATCTGTGTACCGCGTATAGGTGGATGCGCAGCTGGAATGCAAACACAGACCTTTACCGACGGACTAAGTGCTTCGAAAGGTCAAAAATGAAAGGTCAGCGCTGTAGAGGGCGTGCATACTTCATAAATTACCGTTCCGGTAACTGTCTACTAATCCAGCATTCATAATGCATTATAAGCACATTAATAACACCATGTAAAGTACTCCAAATACACAACACACATGATAATCCACTGTTACAATGCATAGGCCTTAATAACCACACTTAAAGTGTTATAAGAACATGGTGTAAGGCTTTGTAAGTAACACAACGTGGCATAATGCATTATAAGCACATTGATAACATCATATAAAGTATTCCAAAAACATAACACACATCATAAGCCGCTCTTTCAATGCCTAGACCTTTATAACCACACTCAAAGTGTTATAAGAACATGGTGTAAGGCTTTGTAAGTAACACAACGTGGCATAATGCATTATAAGCACATTAATAACATCATATAAAGTATTCCAAATTCATAACACACATGAGAAGCCACAATGCATAGACCATAATAACTCCATTTAAAGTGTTATAAGAACATGGCGTGAGGCTTCGTAAGTAACACAACGTGACATAACGCATTATAAGCACATTGATAATATAAAAGTGTTCCAAATTCATAGCACACATGATAAGCCGCTGTTACAATGCATAGGCCTTAAAAACCACACTCAAAGTGTTATAAGAACATGGCATGAGGCTTCGTAAGTAACACAACGTGGCATAATGCATTATAAGCACATCGATAACATCATATAAAGTATTCCAAATTCATGACACACATAATAAGCCACTGTTACAATGCATAGGCCTTAATAACCACACTCAAAAGTGTTATAAGAACATGGAGTAAGGCTTCTTAAGTAACATAACGTAACATAATGCATCATAAAACATTATAATTCCAAATATTAGTGCCTATATTTGGGGAACCCCCCTGCCACCCTAGTAGAGGATAGAGTGGAAGATAATAGATAGATGGCCTTATAAAGGATTATAAATGTTCATAAGAGAGCTTATTCTGTATTAAGTAAAAAATGTCTTAAAATCCATAATTTTGTCTATTAATAATGGCATGGTGGCTTAGTGGTTAGCATGTTCTCCTTTCAGCGCTAGGGATTCCCGGTTCGAATCCCAATCTGAGTGGACTTTCCATGTCCTCCCCGTGTCCGCATGGGTTTCCTCCGGGTTCTCCAGTTTCCTCCCACAGTCCAAAAACATAGATCAAGGTCAATTGAATTCTCCAAATTGCCCCATATAGAGTGTGTCTGTGTGAGTAAGTGTGTGCCCAGCAATAGAATTGCGCCCTGTCCTGGATCTATCTGCCCAGCACCCGAGACGTTCTCCGCTGGAAGGACATGGGGAACCAACCCGCGACCCTAATAGAGGATGAAGCGGAAGATAATGGATGGATGGATGGAATAGTGGCAAAGTATAATATTTAAAGGTATTTATATATAGTTCCGGACGCGAGTATCCATCCATCCATTATCTTCTGCTTTGTCCTCTATTAGGGTCGGTGGGGGTGGGGGGGGGTTCCCCATGCCCATCCAGGGGAGAATGTTTCGGGCGCTGGGCAGATAGACCCAGGACAAGGCGCCAATCTATCACTGGGCACACACTCACACACACAGACACACTCTATATGGGGCAAATTGGACAACTCAATTGACTTGATCCATGTTTTTGGACTGTGGAAGGAAACCGGAAAACCCGGAGGAAACCTACACAGACACGGGGAGAACATGGAAGCTCCACCCAGATTGTGATTCAAACCGGGATTCCCTAGCGCTGAGAGGTGGACATGCCAACCACTAAGCCACCGTGCCGCCCCAGACGCGAGTAATGCTTGAAAAATATCCTTATATGGAAGTAAATTTTAAAAACCAGCTTAAAGTCGCAAAACGAACCACGAGCCAACAGTTGAGTGGTTGTCCTCCTGATCGGGCAGCTGTACCATGTCAGATCGGAAACAGTGCAAGCCACTGAAGTGGGTTCTGGTAATGGTTCGACTGGCATAGACAGAACCCAGGCTGGAGTGCGGTGCCAGGTGTAGTAAAGCCATAATGCCAGGAACAAAAAGCACTAATTGATTCAGCAGCTGCTCGACGAGCCTTGATTAATGCTCAATAGCCACTTTTATGGATGACCAAATCCAACCGCCAATCTGCCGGTCAACAGCTGCAGCCAATACGAGACAGAACCCGCGGCCTCGCCTCGCTTTCACGACAGACTGGCATTTCTTGATGGATTATGCAGGAGGCTAATGATTTGGAACAGCCAAGAATTTGGGCGCCGCCATTGAGCGGAGGGCCAGGCATTAAAGACACACAGAGCCCTCGTTACGTACGCTGCTTAAATCTAATGGCGTCTACGGAAAATAGGTCGTTAAAACAACGTATAAACGGCCGAGTTGGATTTATGGAGAGTACTTTGGGTTAGGCATCGCTTCCCGGCACAGACCACATGCAGTACCATTCCAAACTTAGGCCACGCCCCCTTCTTGCTCTATATCCTCCACTTACCATAGAGATGGAGTTTGTAGTTTTACAATTTCAGACTGTAGTCCATCTGTTTTCTTCATTCTGTTAGTCCCCTGTTGGTTCTCGGTTCTCTATTGGTTAGTTTAAAACTTCTTTTTCAAGGCGTCTTTAGTGCCCCAGCCCTCCGACGGATTCCATGGCGTCCAGCTTCCGTTATACGCCCTGACATTTCTCCCTCACCAATTTCCCTCTATATACCCGTGGGTTCTACACTGTAGGCCCTCCTTTGGTGTGTTGCCCACATACACATCGTAACCCCTACAGCTGTAATTAGAGCCCCCTCATGGTATTCCATCACATAGGTCGAAAGTATAGATCCTGTGACTTCCCCTCTCGTGTTCTATAGTCAACCCTTTGTAATGTTTAATGCAATTTTGGTAGTAGCCAGTTGCCCTGTTTAACACTTGGCCTGTTGGTTGTGCTAGTGGGGTCATTGCTTCTGTACTTTACCAGCTCTTCCAGGCCAAAAATCAATCCTACTATTGTGACGGAGACCAATCCCATTAGCAGGGCATATCTCAAGGCATAGTCCACAGCGGGGGGAGGGAGAGGAGTTGGAGGTCAGACCGAACCGACAATGATGATGCCCAGTCACCAGTCCCACCCCTGACTGACCAGAACCAATATTGAAGTTATCTGTATAAGGGTGGGGTATAGGATTTTTGTTGGATCTGTCTGACAAAACTCGCAAAACAACTGGTTTCTTGGGGAAAGTATTAGTATTAGGCCTCAGTGACACTGCTGGGATAGGACTAATACACCAACCAACTAATACCTGCTCTGTGGTGGTACTACTGGGGTCATGACCATTAAAACAGCGTACACATAATGTACTGTAGTCCATCTGTGTTCTTTGTTTTTGTTAGTCCCCTGTTGGTTCTCTGTTCTCTGTTGGTCAGGACAATTACAGAACAGGTATCATTTGGGTGGTGGATTATTTGTTGTCAGTTCTGCAGTGACACTGATGTGGTGAGGGGGTTTTAGTGCAGCAGTGCTGCTGAAATTTCATTTCTCCACCTCAGTGACACTGCTGGGATAGGAATAATGCACCCACCAATTAATCCCTGCTCTGTGGTGGTACTATTAGGGTCCTGACCATTAGAGAACACACAAAAGGGCACCAACCGCTGGACTACAGTCTGTAATTGTAGAACTACAAGTCTGTCTTTACAGTAAGTGGAGTAAAAAAAAGGCGTGTCCAAACTTTCATACTGAATATCTTAAACAACGAACAGATTAATATTACCGGCAATCGAAAAATGATTTTGGACACGGGCTAATGGAATTCTTATGCCGGCGGGATGAAGATGTCACCGCCGTTCCCCGCCGGTGTTTATCTCTCAGACCCTCCAACCACAGCCTCACGCCGACAGCTAAATTAATGGAGGTCCCGGCCTGCTATCGCCCGCGAAACGTCTCCGTAGAACAACACGCAGTGATCAATTCACACGAAGCTGAACTTTTCCACTGATTAAGATTTTAACTCTGACATGCGGTTAACAGTCTTATTAAAGGTTTTATGGTATTTATCATGAGAGCTATGGCATTAGAAATTGATGATGACAATGAAATTGCTCGGCTGATAAGAGAGAGAGAGAGAGAGAGATAGAGAGAGAGACAGAGAGATGAGATATTGGCCAAATATACCGGCGGACGGCTTAATAACGGGCTGATTTAAAATACATGACATGATCAAAGTGTCAGAGAGCGTCTCCAACTTATTTCAAGTGCTTCTTTCTCTTCACAAATGGTAATGAAACAGCCGAGACAGAAAGTCAACATTGGCGTCAAAAAGATACTCGTATCAAGTAATATACGGTAACACATTCATAAAGTATTCATAAGCCTTGTTAGGGTATATTCATAATCATAGTCATAAATTGTTAAACATTACTATTTGTCATAAGCCTATGTCAATGTACATAGATGTTCATATTTATAGTCATAAATTTATTTTGACATAAGGCGTTATAACGCCAAGTGCCATGATGCATTATAATCTTATTCTTTGATGTTTAGACCTTCTTAGTTAAAACAAGACAATTCCACTTGACTTAAAGTCTGTAACGAGCATTCAAAAGCTTTTCTAAGGCTTTATGTACCATGTGTGCACTCTCGTTCAAAGAGGTCATTGATGACAACACTAAGAGAGCTTATAAGCTTTTATAAGCAGTTATAAGTACTAAAATAAAATATTTTTTTAGGAAAAGTGTTCATTAAACACAAACGTTATAAGGCTTTATGTTGCTGGTCTCTATAATAAGTTGATGAACAGATCACATATGTCATTTATAATGCATTATGTCATGGTGTTATGTATGTAGCCTTATGGCACTATGAGTGTGGTTATGTACATCTATGGACATTAACAATGGCTTATGATAAGTATCTTAAAGCGTTATGAATAGTTTATAAAGCTTTATCCAACCATTATCTTCCGCTTTATCCTCTATTAGGGTCATGGGGGGGGGGGTTCCCCATGCCCATCTTAGGGAAGAACGTCACAGGCGCTGGGCAGATACACCCAGAAAAGGGTGCCAATCTATCTCTGGGCACACTCACTCACACAGAAACACTCTATATGGGGCAATTTGGAGAACTCAATTGACTTGATCCATGTTTTTGGACAGTGGGAGGGAACCGGAGAACCCAGAGGAAGCCCACGTGGGCACGGGCGAGAACATGGAAACTCCACCCAGATTGGGATTCGAACCGGGAATCCCCAGCGCTGAGAGGCGGGCGAACGTGCTAACCACTATGCCACCATGCCTCCAGTTTATAAAGCTTTATGAAGAGTTTATGAAGCCTTATGAATGTGTTCATTCTGATTTCAGATGAAGGCCTGGTTGCTCAGTGGTCCGGCTGTTTGTAAGGGGTACAAACTCCGTCCACCACGGATGCCATCACGATGGGACCCCAAACGGGTTTCGAAAGAGGCCTCCACTATTCCTTTGATCAAGCGCCCTAAATAACTCGCTTCAGTGCTGAAGCTGAGCGTTACGTAAACACCTCGCGAGAATCCTTTAAGCAGATGACGCTTCTATAGGTTCTCCTACTCGAGCACAATGCCACTTTGATCATAAGCCCTCACCGGGGAGGAACCCAGGAGAGCGAAGATTAGCACAAAGCTTTCAGTGTGCAGCCCTGTTCTCGCTTTTCTGGCCTAAAAAAAAAAAGAAAAGAAAAAAAGAAAAAAGACGAACCCAAAAGAGACACCTTCAAGGTCCCCGGTTCTTTTGAGGTGACTTCAAGTCTTTTGTAGCGAAATGAAAGATGAAACGGAAAGGCAAGGTTCTGATAAGGGTGTAATGGCTTAATACGACAACGCATTCACACCCCGAACGGATGGCCATTAGTCACACGGTCGCCTCGTTTACATATAAGGCCAACTCTCAGTTCCGCCGTCTGCTTCGCCTGCGAAAACTATCCATTCGGTCCTTGTTTTCCATCCCACGAGGTACACGGTACCTCCAACAAACGCCGCTAATGACATTCACACCTACGAGGGAAGCAGAAAGGTCTCCGGCAGCACTTTGTGTCTGACGGCGACGGTCGCCTGCTTTACCGTAAGAGCACATTTTCATCTCGAGTGCTTCCTCTCTGATTAGCGGCTCTTACCGCACGCTCCTCATCGCAAGTGCACGCCTGGAGTCTGGCGCAGGAGACATCCACGGCAGGAAGAGACTTGAGCTGACACCATGAAAACATATGAATTATGTATACCGTTTCCTACAAGCTTCCCTCGCTTGATTACCGAACGTACAATTACACGCCGAGCTTTATTTCTTTTATTTTATCCGCCGGGCGTTGGACGCCAAAATGTTTGTGGCTTCATAGAGAAGCACTGAGCTGAATTTTAAGTCTCTGATTTGCTGTTTACATGCGAATAATATCCTTAGTCTTTAGAGCAAATCAACAACGAGAGGTGATCTGATGTTTACTTATGTTTATTAACATCTCATGCTATAATAATAATAATAATAATAATAATAGGGGTGGCACGGTGGCTTAGTGGTTAGCATGTTCTCCTCTCAGTTCTAGGGATTTCCGGTTCGAATCCCAATCTGGGTGGAGTTTCCATGTTCTCCCTGTGTCCGCATAGGTTTCCTCCGAGTTCTCCGGTTTCCTCCCACAGTCCAAAAACATGGATCACGGTCAATTGAATTCTCCAAATTGACCCATATAGAGTGTGTCTGTGTGAGTGAGTGTGTGCCCAGTGATAGATTGGCGCCCTGTCCTGGGTGTATCCGCCCAGCGCCCAAGACGTTTTCCCCTGGATGGGCATGGAGAACCACACCGTGAACCCTAGAAGAGGAATAGCAGAAGATAATGGATGGATTGATAATAATAATAATAATCCATCCACAAATACACACACTATATGGGGCAATTTGGAGAACTCAATTGACCTTGATCCATATTTTTGGACTGTGGGAAAAAACCGGAGAACCCGGAGGAAACCCACGCGGACACGGGAATCCCTAGTGCTGAGAGGAGAACATGCTAACCACAAAGCCAGTGTGCCACCCATCATAGTGATAATAGTAATAAAATAAAACAAAAGTAAAAATAATAATTCATTCATTCATTCATTCATTCATTATCTCCCGCTTATCCTCTATTAGGGTCGTGGTGGGGTTCCCCATGCCATCCAGGGGAGAACGTCTCGGGCGCTGGGCAGATACACCCAGGACAGGGCGCCAATCCATCGCTGGGCACACACTCACTCACACAGACACACTCTATATGGGGCAATTTTGAGAACTCAATTGACCTTGATCCATATTTTTGGACTGTGGGAGGAAACCGGAGAACTCGGAGGAAACCCCCGCAGACACGGGGAGAACATGGAAACTCCACCCAGATGGGGATTCGAACCGGGAATCCCTAGTGCTGAGAGGAGAAGGTGCTAACCACTAAGCCACCGTGCTGCCAAAAATAATGGTAACATATTAAATAAAAAAATATATCAATTAATAAAATAAGAACAACACTAATAATAATAATTTAGTATCAAACGGGAGATTAATATCACAAATGAGTGCACCGGGAGCGCAAAGTCAACTTGGAGATGGAACTTTAAGATATCAGCTCGGTTTCTAAGCTGTAAGCTTTGATTTACTGATTTAATCTCTGTAAGGTGCCGTTTCCCAGACAACCAGCGATCCTGCTTCCAGACCAGAACGTGTTTAATAAGAAAACAATCGTGGTTCTTAAAATGAAACCTGAAGAAAACTTAAATACTGTCAGTGTTAATTATATATACAATTGGTATTTATATAGAGCGGCACGGTGGCTTAGTGGTTGGCATGTTCTCCTCCCAGCGCTGGGGATCCCGGTTCGAATCCCAATCTGGGTGGAGTTTCTATGTTCTCCCCGTGTCTGCGTGGGCTTCCTCCGGATTTTCCGGTTTCCTCCCACAGTCCAAAAACATGAATCAAGGTCAATTGAATTCTCTCAATTTCCCCATATAGAGTGTGTCTGTGTGAGTGAGTGTTCCAGGCGATGGATCGGCACCCTGTCCTGGGTGTATCTGCCCAGCGCCTAAAACGTTCCCCCCTTGATGGGCATGGGGAAAGCCCACCGCGATCCTAATAATGAATAAAGCGGAAGATAATGGATGGATGGATTCCCGGTTCGAATCCCTATTTGGGTGGAGTTTCCATGTTCTCCCCGTGTCTGCGTGGGTTTCCTCCGGGTTCTCCGGTTTCCTCCCACAGTCCAAAAAGCATGGATCAAGTCAATTGAATTCGCCAAATTGTCCCATATAGAGTGTGTGCCCAGCAAGGGATTGGCACCCTGTCCTGGGTGTATCTGCCCAGCGCCCCAAACATCCCCTGGATGGGCAAGGGGAACCCCCCCTCCGCGACCCTAATAATTTCAATGGCGGTTGAGTAGTGTGCACTACTTACATAGCTGTATATAATGACACAAGACCAAAACCTTAACTGACAGACGGAAGGTCTACGTGCGTTATACACTGAATTTTACAAAGGAGGCAGGTAAATAAACCCCTTTTTGAGACGTTAGCTGTTATTGGTGAATGAAAGTGGATCGAATGCCCGAGACACCTTAAAGACATGATACACTTAAACTGACAGGCGTGACGATTGTGTCATCAGTCTGAGAGCGTAAAGTCCTCAAAGCTTCCATCATTGTATCTGTTCATTCGGTTTGACAGAATCATGCTGAGCCGGGAAGGAGTGTGCCATGTGCTTCACAAGCAAATATATATCCATCCATCCATCCATCCATTACCTTCTGCTTTATCCTCTATTAGGGTCGTGGTGGGGTTCTCCATGCCCATCCAGGGGAGAACGTCTCGGGCGCTGGGCAGATACACCCGGGACAGGGTGCCAATCTATCACTGGACACACACTCACTCACACAGACACACTCTATATGGGGCAATTTGGCTAATTAAATTAACTCAATCCATGTTTTTGGACTGTGGGAGGAAACAGAAGAACCTGAGGAAGCCCACGGGGACATGGGGAAAACATGGAAACTCCGTCTCTCAGCACTAGGGATTCCTGGTTCGAATCCCAATCTGGGTGAACATACTAACCACTAAGCAACCATGCTGCCCAGGCAAAACTATATCCACCCATCCATTATCTTCCTATTTATCCTCTACTAGGGTTGCGGGGGGTTCCCCATGCACATCCAGGGGAGAACGTTTCGGGCGCTGGGCAGATACACCCAGGGCAGGGCGCCAATCTATCGCTGGACACACACTCACTCACACAGAAACACTTTTTACGGGGCAATTTTGAGATTTCAACTGACCTTGATCTATGTTTTTGGACTGTGGGAGGAAACCGGAGAACCCGGAAGAAACCCACGCGGACACGGGGAGAACGTGAAAACTCCACCCAGATTAAGCCACAGTACTTTTTCCCAAGCAAATATATATATTTTTATATATACATAAAAAGGCCTACTATAACAATCTACAATACCCACAGCCCACGAGACATTAGAAAGACAAACACCAAGATGTAGACGAGCTCGATTTGGGACATGATGTTCCTCATGGACAGGACGCCCAGTGGCGCTGGTCATTATTAAGGTGCTTAATAGAGTGTAACAGCAGGTAAGGAAACAGAAGGTCACCTTCGGGGGGTTGGCATTTCATCAGAGCCTGAGGAAATGGTGTCCAGATACAGCAGTTGCCTTAAACCTAAGATGAATGCCCACTGTCATTCAAGTGCACTAACTCGATCCCGACCTTCACGCGCTCATGAAATACCGGGTGGCCCTCTTTCAGGACAGCACAGCATTCATTCTCAGCGTTATGTTTGGAGGTGGGTGCATTTTCAATTTTGGAAAGTCGGATTGATGTGCCACGTCCTCTTTTATACTCGTGATGGCAAGAGGAACCATTTATGAAGCATTGTTTGTCAGGAAAAAACTCCCTGTTATATCCCTGGTTCCCTGTTGAGGAACCGTTTCAGTCTCATTAACCTGACTAAAACAGAACCTTACAGTACATACCAGACACATTGTTCTAAACCTGAACCCTCAAAGAGCAAGAAGAGGCAACAGTGGCAAGAAAAAAAAACTCCCCGGTATATCCCTGGTTCCCTGTCGAGGAACCGTTTCGGTCGCCTTACCCTGACTAATTTAAGTAAGGCAGAACCTTACAGTTCATACGAGACGCAGTGCTCTAAACCTGAAACCCCAAAGAGCAAGCAGAAGCGACAGTGGCAAAAAAAAAAAAAAAACTCCCCGATATACCCCTGGTTCCCTGTCGAGGAAACGTTTCGGTCACCTTAACCTGACTAAGACGGAACCTTACAGTACATACCAGACACATTGTTCTAACCCTGAACCCCCAAAGAGCAAGCAGAAGCAACAGTGGCAAGAAAAACCTCCCCGATATATCCCTGGTTCCCTGTCAAGGAATCATTTCAGTCACCTTAAAATGACTAAGATAGAACCTACAGTACATACCAGACACAGTGTTCTAAACCTGAACCCCCAAAGAGCAAGCAGAGGCGACAGAGGCAAGAAAAAAAAAACTCCCCGGTATATCCCTGGTTCCCTGTCGAGGAACCGTTTTGGTCGCCTTAACCTGACTAAGGTAGAACCTTACAGTACATACCAGACACAGTGTTCTAAACCTGAACCTCCAAAGAGCAAGCAGAAGCAACAGTGGCAAGAAAAACCTCCCGGATACATCCCCGGTTCCCTGTCGAGGAACCGTTTCGGTCGCCTTAACCTGAATAAGACAGAACCTTACAGTACATACCAGACACAGTTTTCTAAGCCAGAACCCCCAAAGCAGAAGCAACAGTGGCAAGAAAAGCCTCCCGGACACATCCCTGGTTCCCTGTCGAGGAACCGTTTCGGTCGCCTTAACCTGAATAAGACAGAACCTTACAGTACATACCAGACACAGTGTTCTAAGCCTGAACCCCCACAGAGTAAGCAGAAGCAACAGTGGCAAGAAAAAAATTGTTATATCCCTGGTTCCTTGTCGAGGAACCGTTTTGGTTGCCTTAACCTGACTAAGACAGTTCCCTTAAACCTAAGATGAATGCCCGCTGTCATTCAAGTGCACTAAAATACCAGGCAGCCTCTTTACGGACAGCACAGCATTCATTCTCAGCATTATGTTTGAAGGTGGGTGCATTTTCAATTTCGGAAAGCCGGACTGATGTGCTACGTCCTCTTTTATACCCTCGTGATGCAAAGAGGAACCATTTGGGAAGCATTGATTGGGTCTGACGACAAGGCGAAAAGAATTAGCCGTCCCAAAAAGCCTGGTATTTATAGACAAGCTCCAGAGGGGGTCTTGGTCTATTTGGATTGTGAAATTGTTTTATATGACTAATGAAAGGTCATTTGGCGTAAAAAGACTTTGAGGAATGAATGAATGAATTATTAAAGGCTGGAAAGCCTTAGAACACGATGGAGGCGGCGAATCGGCACGGAATCTGTTCCACACGCATCTGCATGAGAATATATGATAAAATATGCCTTTACCCCCCGAAGACAACGAAAGACGGGAATGAACTTTAATGAGACTACAACTGACGAGACACTGGCTACAACACGGGTTGAAAATAAAAACTTTGTAGAACTTTGTAGTCCTCCCTGTCAAGAGAACCGTTTTGGTCGCCTTAACCAGACTAATTGAAGTGAGACAGAACCTTATATACCAGACACAGGGCCAGACGATAGCTAGTATGTACACTTGACCTCTAAAACTAACCTACAGTAGATACATACAGCAGGTGGCGCCATTCTTACCAAGTTCAAGTTCCTTTATTTATATATTTTACAATTGTATGTTGTGTTATAAAGCAGCTTTACTGTGTTCTAAACATAAATCCCCAAAGAGCAAGCAGAAGCGACAGTGGCAAGAAAAAACTCCCTGTTATATCCCTGGTTCCCTGTCGAGAAACCTTACAGTACCTGATCCCCTTACAGTACATACCAGACATAGTGTTCTAAGCCTGAACCCCCAAAGAGCAAGCAGAGGCGACAGTGGCAAGAAAAACCTCCCCGGTATATCCCTGGTCCCCTGTCAAGGAACCGTTTCGGTGACCTTAACCTGACTAATTCAAGTAAGACAGTCCCTTACAGTACATACCAGACACAGTGTTCTAAGCCTGAACCCCCAAGGAGCAAGCAGAGGCGACAGTGGCAAGAAAAAACTCCCTGTTATATTCCAGGTTCCCTGTTGAGGAACCGTTTTGGTCACCTTAACCTGACTAAGGTAGAACCTTACAGTACATACCAGACACAGTGTTGTAGCCTGAACCCCCACAGAGCAAGCAGAAGCGACAGTGGCAAGAAAAACGTTCCCTGGTTCCCGGTCAAGGAACCGTTTTGGTGACCTTAACCTGACTAATTCAAGTGGGGGGGGGGGGGGGGGGGGGGGGGGGGGGGGGGGGGGGGGGGGGGGGGGGGGGGGGGGGGGGGGGGGGGGGGGGGGGGGGGGGGGGGGGGGGGGGGGGGAAGCAGAGGCGACAGTGGCAAGAAAAAAAAACTCCCTGTTATATCCCTGGTTCCCTGTCGAGGAACCGTTTCGGTCGCCTCAACCTGACTAAGACAGAACCTTACAGTACATATCAGACACAGTGTTCTAAGCCTGAACCCCCACAGAGCTCCCCAGTACATCCCTGGTTCCCTGTTGAGGAACCATTTCGGTCACGTTAGCCTGACCAATTGAAGTAAGACAGAACCTTACACACCCCAAATCCAACAAAGAGAAAAAATGGCGTAACGGCAGCAAATAAAAATCCTGGGCGTTGATAGTTCCTTTATTTATATATTTTACAATAGTATGTTGTCTTATAAAGCAGCTTTACTGTGTTCTAAACCTAAATCCCCAAAGAGCTAGCAGAAGCGACAGTGGCAAGAAAAAACTCCCTGTTATATCCCCGGTTCGCTGTTGAGGAACCGTTTTGGTCGCCTTAACCTGACTAAGACAGAACCGACAGACAGACGTAACGGTGGCAAATAAAAATCCTCGGCGTTGATAGTTCTGAAATAAGATGCCTTGTGAGAACCAAACCTCAGTGGTGAATCCATCCTCGTCAACTAACTGGGAGCATCGATTGTACAGATTGTTTGTGTATGACTGTGCAATTGCAACTGCAGTTACATCTGAGTGCATGCGCCCCCTGGAGGAACTAAATAAAAGGAACACAAGACAAAAAGGTTGTTTTGAGCTGTGCTTCGAAGCTGCTTTGGCGATGCTGCCAGATTTGCACCACGAAAAGTGCCAAACTTTTAATTCGTATTTATTAATCTAACCTTTATTTATTCCAGCGGTGCGCGGTTTGTAATTGTAACTGGCACTTGTAATTGGACGGCGGAACAGCTTGTTGCTTCAAACTCATTTTCCCATCCTGGTTAAGGAAGCTATTCCCCGCAGACATACATTATAATTATGCATGTCCTCCTCGCTTCAGTGGATCCGAGACCACGTCCAAGGAGTCCCCGCCACCACGTCCCCCCCCCGTCCCCCCACTGTGCTCACGCATACGCACACTCTTCCAACCCATCCATGCTGTGAAAATTGCCAATGAAGGCTGAAGTGTAAGTTCTGCTGGCATCCCAAACTGTAAGCGAATCATAAGGCAGGATTTGATTCGTCACAAGCCCTTTCTTAATGTACATAGATGTTCATAACCTTACTCAGTGTGTATGCCATAACATTAAAAAAGTGATGCATAATGCATACTCCTTCCATCTATTGTCTTCTGATTTATCCTCAGTCTTTTAAAGCAGGGGCACGGTAGCTCAGTGGCTTGGGCGTTGGGTTGTCCATCTGAAGGTTGGGGGTTCAAATCCCAGGTCCACTGAAGTTACCAATGTGGGTCCTTGAGCAAGACCCTTAACCCTCATTGCTCCAGGGATGCTGTGATGAACCCTGTGCTCACCTTGTAAGTCGCTTTGGATAAAAGCGTCTGCTAAATGACCAAATGTAATGTAAATGTAGGTCGAACTTACAAACTCGTCTTCTGAAAAGTCCCCATAGCGCTCAGTCAACCTCTGGGCGACAAATGGCCTAAACGCCCTCGGGAGGCAACGAGACGAGGATGATTCATCCGCGATGGCGTAAACAAGGCTATAAATTTTATTGTTTTTCTCCACGCCGGTCTTTTCGGCCGAGCTGGAAGCACTGTGCGTCCGAGTCGCCGTGTAATCGGTTGTTTTCCGTTGGGTTGGAAACACGAGATGTCACCGTTTGACGAGTGTGTCTGCCGTTTGTACCGAGCGCCCGGAGCCGGCTCAGATGACGCACTTGGTTTCTGGGGCTGGACACAGGTGCGTCGCTTAATGAGGAACTGCAAAGAGCGCGCCAGTTCCCAAACGCAGGAAGACTTGACGATTGGACTCAAGGTCGCCTGTGGTAAGATTAATGGCGTGCACGAGGAGCATCTGGCAGCGAGGAAGCAAGGAAGGTGACCAGGGGGAATCACCAGGTGGTGCCAATGAATTATAGTCACTTTGCCTTAGAGCCTAAGCCAGATCAAAACCTAGTAAAAGATGCGCTTTCTGTAGTGGCGCCGTCAAAGCGGCGGCACCCGGAGATAAATTTCAGTAGCGGCAAGGAGGCAATGGCCAAGCTGCTGGATGTTTACCTGCTAGAATGGGGTTTACCTTTAATAAAGACACTCACGGTTATAAACAGAGGGAGTTATTGCGTTTCAATGTAAAATCTTACAGGTGAATAACTGTAACGGAACAGGACCATAATTAAAAAAGAATTCGGTAATACTTTCCATAAATTCTGTATTCATAATGCATTATAAGTGCATTCATAAAGCTTCGTAAGGTATTCATAACACTTTATAACATTTGCCATAAGCCCTTGTTAATGTACATCGATGTTCATAATCACAGTCATACAAGGTTATAACAAAATCACATAAGGCACACAAAGTAACACAAAGTGACATAATGCATTATAACCTGAACTTATTCCAACGTTTGATTCTTTGGATGTTTAGACATTCTGGCTTAAAACAATATGATTCCACTTTACTTGAAGTCTGTAACGAGCATTTATAAGCTTTTATAAGGCATTATGTACTCACGGATGTGTATGCACCCACGTTATGTATGTGTATGCAGTCACTTTGTGTTATAAAACCTTTTGGCGTGTCCTTATAACACTTGATAAGTGTGGTTAAGTACATTAATGGACATTAACAATGGCTTATGACAAGTATTATAATGCATTATGAATACCAGATTTAGATAAGGTGTTAGACATAGACATTCATAATCACACTTATTAACCACATGAAAAAGATTTATAACATAAACTGACATAATACATTATAACAAACAGGATTCTTTGAATTTTTAAACATTCTTACTTAATACATGATGTCACTTCACTTAAAGTCTGTAAAGAGCTTATAATAGCTTATAACCTCATAATTTACTTTTTAAATTACTATTATTTACTTATATTGATGATCAACACTAATGCCTACCCATTGCCCGTAATTAGAGCTTATAAGCTTTCATTGGCAGCTATGAGCACTTAGAAATACACACTTAGAAATACACATTCTGTAATGCATTATGTCACATTATGTTATATTACCTTAAGGCATAGTGTTAGAATACTTCAGGAGTATGGTTATTAACATCTACGTATGTTACCAGAAGCATATGACAAATGCTATGAAGCCTTACGAATGATGATAATTATAATTATAATGAACTATAAATACCGGATTCAGTGTTGTGACACTGTGCATTAGGTTGATATAAGGCACTATTAATGTACATAGACCTTTATTACTATATTTAAAGTTTCCTGCACATAGAATAAAAAAAATAATAAATAAAAATAAAGAAATGCGAATAAAACAGTGCCGGTTCCTCTCAAAGATCTGTTCGGCCCCAAAGCCCCGCCCCTCCGGTGCACTTGTCTGGCCGTGTGAATATTCACTGGCGCTCTGACCTATAGGACCTGACAGTAATGTGCATGAATATTCCTAATGCATTAATTAACATCTAAATATGGCCCCTCCGATTTTAATTACAGTACCCCGTGAAATATAGGCCTATTACCTAGAGCTCTAATTCGGTACGAATATGATAGATTGGGTCAAATATAAGCCGGTTATCTCCGGCGCCGGGGCCGGCGTCCTGATTGTGCTTCATGCCGAGCCGCCGGATCACAGAGCTTGAGGGTCACATTCACCTGCAAAGCATAATATTTGCATATCTCCCGAGAAACATAATCAGACTTCTAACAGAGGTGGTGCGCCGAGCTTTTAATAAGAGGCATCTTCCTGGCCCGACACCCACACATTTTGCACAGCGCTGCTAATCAGACTCGCTTCTGTTGGAGAGGTCTCCGAGTGGCTTCCCTAATGAACCTCTATTACTCTTGTAGCCATTTACAAGCCCAGCGTATATCTGGCTCGCCGAGTAATCCCGACAAATCGGGTTGCTCTACCGGCTGTAACGCGAAGTTTTATACTTTAGGATAAGAATTTGTAATGTTTTACTTTTTTTAAGGTTTACTATCACTTTAAAAGAGACTGCATCCATCCCATCCATTCATCCATTATATTCTGTTTAATCCTCTAGTAGGGGGGAGGGGGGGGGTCTCCATGCCCATCCAGGGGAGAACGTCTCGGGCGCTGGGCAGATACACCCAGGACAGGGTGCCAATCTATCGCTGGGCACACACTCACACACACAAACACACTATATGGGGCAATTAGGACCATTCAATTGACACTGAGCCATGTTTTGAAACCCATGAAAGAACATGGAAACGCCACCCAGATTGGGATTCGAACCTGAATCCCCCAGCGCTGAGAGGCAAACGTGCTAACCACCGATCCACCCAAACAGCATACATAGTAGTACATAATGCCATATAAAAGCTCATAAATGCTCGTTAGAGACTTTAAGTAAAGTAGGAAAGTCGAAACATCCAAAGAATCAAAAGTTGAAATAAGTTCACATTATAATGCATTATGTCACGTCGTGTTATGAAGCCTCATGTCAAAACCAAAACGTGGCACGGTGGCTTAGTGGTTAGCATGTTTTCCTCTCAGCACTAAGGATTCCCGGTTTGAATCTCAATCTGGGTTTCCATGTCCTCCCCGTGTCTGCATAGGTTTCCTCCAGGTTCTCCGGTTCCCTCCCACAGTCCAAAAACATGGATCAAGGTCAATTGAATTCTCCAAATTGCCCCATATAGAGTGTGTTTGTGTGAGTGAGTGTGTGCCCAGCAATAGATTGGCATCCTGTCCTGGGTGTATCTGCCCAGTCTTCTCCACTATATATATATATATATATATATATATATATATATATATATATATATATATATATATATATATATATATATATGAGTACCAGTCAAAAGTTTGGACAGGCTCTCTTTAAGCATTTTTACATCCTCAAACCGGCAATAAACAATCCACCACCCAAATGATACCTGTTCTGTGATGCTCCTGGCCAACAGGGAACAGAGAACCAACAGGGGATTAACAACAATAAAGAACGCAGTTGGACTACAGTTTGTAACAGTCTGGACTACATAGTCCATCTATATGATAAGTGGAGGAAATAGGCAATGGATCAAGAAGAGGACGTGTCCTAACTTTTGACTGGTACTGTATATAGATACGAGGGCAGTGGTGGAGTCGACTGAATTTCACCTTCACAGCCTACACGACGAAATCAGCCGTGATGCTCACGGTGCGCTGTTCCATTTTCCATAACCGAGTCGAAATTCCACCTGAGAGTCGGCAAACTAAATACAATTCTTGTAAATGTGCATGATTCACACCAGGCTGCTCTGTTATTGCGCTTGTGGGAGGACAATCTGTTTAGAAAAGAAGCTGCGAAAAGTCCACAAATGTTTCGCACTCCATGCACACTTCGTTTCGCACGTTTAAAATACGTTTACTCGTTTCCAAAGCAGCGCTATAGAAGCAGAGCGGCCCGGACCGCCAGCTGACCGAGCGCCTCGGTATGGAACCGCGCTCCACGTGGGCTCCATACGCACGCCCACGAGGGTCACACGTTTCGCCCGCCGCCGTACCTGCGGGAGGACGTCCCATCTCGGACATGAAGACTTGGCGCCAGCAACATGAGTTTGTTTTATTCTTGCATAATCAATACCCAGGGGTCCGAGTACGACGGCCAGACTCTCGTTCTGAATAAACTCAGCCGGTTCTTTAACGAAACTTAGCCCACACACGGGCAAGTGTGAAGCGCCGGACAGGAATAGAGCTTCACAGAACAAAGGAACCAGTGAGTTGGAGACGGATGGAGCCATGTCCATGGTGAAAGGCTTCGTGGGGGCAGCTGATTCACCTTGAACCCATTTTTCGGCCTGTGGGAGGAAACTGGAGAACCCACGTGGAAATGGGGAAAACATATACCCCTGGTGCTAACCACTGCATCACTCTACAAACGTCCTTATTTCTTAGCATTTATAAACCTTTATAAGGCATTATGTACTATGTATGCAGTCGCTTTCAATGAGGTCATTAACTCATAACACTGTACTTTATGTCTGTAAAGAGAGCTTATAAGATTTTATAAAACATTATGAAGACTTATAATGTTATTTTCAGGAAAATCGTTCGTTAAACACTAATGTTACAAGGCTTTAAGTCACGTGTCTCTATAATAAGTTGATGAACAGCATTATGTCAGCCTTGTCACATGTTCTTATAACTCTTTATAAGTGTGGTTATGGGCAGCTATGGACATTAACAAAGACTTGTGGGAAGTATTACAAAGAATTATGAAGCTTTATAAATGTGTTAATAATGCATTATAAATATTTAGGTAAAGTCCCCGTGGGTTTCCTCCGGGTTCTCCGGTTCCCTCACACAGTCTAAAAACATGGATCAAGTGAATTGTGTTCTCCAAATTGCCCCATATAGTGTGTCTGTGTAAGTGAGTGTGTGCCCAGCGATAGTTGGCGTCCTGTCCTGGGTGTATCTGCCCAGCGCCCGAAACGTTCTCCCCTGGATGGGCATGGGAAACACCCCCGCGACCCTAATAGAGGATAAAGAGGAAGATAATGGATTTTAAAACCACACACACACACACACACACAAGTAAGCGCACGTGATACGCACTACTCCAAGGTCACAGCGGACGGGAAGATAAACGGTTAATCCGTCAGCGTCGGCGCTCCCGACGCCTCACTAAGAGACTTCAGTGAGAATTAATGGAAATGTCACATGATTTTAATTACCTCCGACTGAAGGGAGGCTTTCACCTTAAACACCCAAAGACTTTTAATGGCCAATATGATAATAAGTCAGCTGTCTGCCGTCAGTCCAAACGATGCCTCATCCTGCCCCCAAAGCACAAACCGCACATCCTCGGAAAACCGGGCCTGCATAAGAATTAAGCCCGGGGTCCGCAGCGAGGGCCCCGCTAAGTCGATACCCCGGCCTAATAAACATGTTGGAGCGGCGTTAGGAACGTGTGAGCCGGCTGTGTTTTGCAGCCGTGTGTGAAATTGTGAGTCAATCAGCGGTGCCTTCGCAGACCTGCGAAGGTTCTCGTTAGCGCTGACCTTGGAGAGATAATAATGCCACTAAACTTGCCGGTGCGCTTGTAATCGAGGCCATGATTAAAGAATTACAGTGCAGAGTGTAAACGCCTCGGGCTCCGAGGTGAGCAATCCTTCATATCGGCCTATGGAGAGAGTGCGGGGATGATAAAACGGGCCGAGGGCCCGGAGAACATACAGTTACAGTAATGGGCCCGGCGCCGAAGAAGGGGGAACACAACGACGAACACGTTACTGTGGAGTCGCGATAATTCCCTAATTAATACAATGAATTTCTAACTATTTATTCATGAATTGGAAGTTATACGAATGGGTTTCCATGTTCTCCCCGTGTCCGCGTGGGTTCTCCGCTTTCCTCCCACAGTCCAAAAACATGCATCAAGGTCAAGTGAATTCTCCAAATTGCCCCATATAGAGTGTGATTGTGTGAGTGAGTGTGTGCCCAGTGATAGATTGCCCCCCCTGTCCTGGGTGTATCTGCCCAGCGCCCGAAACGTTCTCCCCTGGACGGGCAGATGGGCATAGGGACACCCCCCACCCCCCGCGACCCTAGTAGAAGAATAGCCAAATATAATAGAAGGATAGATGGATATATAGGAGGTGGACGGCACAGTGGCTTGGAGGTTAGTATGTTCTCCTCTCAGCGCTAGGGATTTAGGTTCAAATCCATATCTGGGTGGAGTTTCCATGTTCTCCCCGTGTCCGTGTGGGTTTCCTCCGGGTTCTCCGGTTTTCTCACACAGTCCAAAAACATGGATCAAGGTCAAGTAAATTCTCCTATTTGCCCCATATAGAGTGTGTCTGTGGTAGTGAGTGTGTGTCTAGAGATAGATTGGTGTCCGGTCCTGGGTGTATCTGCCCAGTGCCCGAAACATTCTCCACTGGATGGGCATGGGGAACCCCCCCACCACCACCACCACTGTCTTATCCACTACAAATGGATATAACGTTGAGGCTGTAGTGGTTACAGTTTAAGTGCGATCCTAAAATAGCTCCTCCCTCTTTATCCAAACCAGGGATGATTGGTCTCTGACTAGAGGAACTGTCACAAAAGTGTATAATACCTTATAGAGATTTATAAACGTACATAATATATATATATTTGCACATATAAAAAAAGTGTTGCCAATACAGATCAACTAAATGCACCCTAAAAAATTACCGAATGTTGGAATACCAAGCCTCTATTCATTCACTCGCGTCCTTTAAAGTGAGCTTCCAGACTCGCGGCCTAAGAAAACTGAGTGTCAGCTGCATGATAAAATTCCTTGTAATGAGATTAAAAGTAATTGAAGGACATTGCTGCGAAGGAAAACGTCCAAAAGTCCAGGCTTCTTATCTCCTGCATTGGAAACAAAGAGCCAGTCTTTCCCGGCTCCCTTCAGAGCCACGTTCTCCGGCCGCACCTCCGTCAACACCTCCGGGATGGCAGCTGGCCATGCGGATCAGTCGTCGCGCATGTCGCTGTTATCCCTCATTAACTGACTCGCCGAGACCTCTAACGAGGGCTTGCAATTAGCCGCCGTTATTAAACATGTCTAACATTTGATATCTGGGTTATGTGGGGAATCTTTGACATTTGCGCCCCATCGCCGGCTGCCAGTGCCAAGGCGGCAGATGTGTGGCCGAGGCCCGCCGAGGCCCGCGGCGGCTCCGGAGTGGCGTGATCGGGGATTTGCAAGGTGCAAATACACAAATACACTCAGGACACCTGTTTCGGCGGCGGCTGACACCCTCTTTAAAGGTCTCGCAGACCGTAGTCCGAAGGGTATGAAAGGGTTCTATTGATTGAAACGAGATCCAGGGCACCCATGATTAGAAATGCATGTGTGCAAGAAAACAACACGGCTTAAAACGCTACAAACCTTTTATGTTTTATATCATTCATTCATTCATTATCTCCCGCTTATCCTCTATTGGGGTCGCGGTGGAGTTCCCCATGCCCATCCAGGGGAGAAGGTCTCGGGCGCTGGGCAGATAGACCCAGGACAGGGCGCCAATCCGTCACTGGGCACACACTCACTCACACAGACACACTCTATTTGGGGCAATTATAAGAATTCAATTTACTTGATCCATGTTTTTGGACTGTGGGAGGAAACCGGAGAACCCAGAGGAAACCCACGCAGACACGGGAAGAACATGGAAACTCCACCCAGATGGGGATTCGAACCGGGAATCCCTAGCGCTGAGAGGCGAACGTGCTAACCACTAAGCCACCGTGATGCCCTGTTTTATATCAGTTTGACATAAATATTAGATCTTTATTCCTTTTCTTTTGGTTCCACCAACTAACTGTTAGCGGTACCCTAGAACCAACACCTGAGTGCGTTTAAAGGTTGTCTTAACAATTTTGCTAACACTTTACCAAAATCTGGTATTTATAATGCATTATTAACACACTAATAAAGTGTTTATAATGCTTTATAATACTTTGTTAATGTCTAAAGATATGCATAATCTCACTTAAAATGTTACTTGCCATAAAGCATTCATAATACTCATTCATTCATTATCTCCCGCTTATCCTCTATTAGGGTCGCGGTGGGGTTCCCCATGCCCATCCAGGGGAGAACGTCTCAGGCGCTGGGCAGATAGACCCAGGACAGGGCACAAATCTATCGCTGGGCACACAGTCACTCACACAGACACACTCTATATGGGGCAATTTTTTTTGAGAATTCAATTAACTTATTCCATGTTTTTGGACTGTGGGAGGAAACCGGAGAACCCGGAGGAAACCCACGCAGACACGGGGAGAACATGGAAACTCCACCCAGATGGGGATTCGAACCGGGAATCCCTAGTGCTGAGAGGCGAACGTGCTAACCACCAAGCCACCGTGCCGCCCGCATTCATAATACTTTATAACATATTTCCGAAGCCTCTGTTATTACATTATATAGTATTATATTATTAAACATATATGTTTCATATTGCACTTATATAGTGTTGTAGCAATATGACATAAGACTTTATCAGTGACATAATGCATCATCAATTATATAGATATGAGGCAGAGGGGAAAAAAAAATCATGGTGTTTTGGGGTTCGAAATCTCGTTCTTAAATCTGGTATTCATAATGCATTATAAGTGCATTCATACAGCTTTATAACATATGTCCGAAGCCTCTGTTATTACATTATATAATATATTATTATACATACAGTATATGTTTCAAATTACATTCGTAGTGTTATTGCACTAAGACATAAGGCTTTATAACAAAGTGACATAATGCATCATAACACCAGCTTTTTTATATATAATGCGTTATGTCACATTGTTATAAAGCCTTATGTCATATTGCTATAACACTATTAATCCTTATTCATTAACAGATGTTGGTGACAAGTGTTTATATAGTACTATGAACACTTTATGAATCTTTATAAAGGTGTTTATAATGCATTATGAATAGCAGATTTATAGATAATGAATTAGAATCAGGTGGTTGAGAACAGGAATGTGGGACTGAGGGGTGTTTACTGGTTGAGCTGAAAAATAAAGTAAAATAAATAAAGAAATAGAATTTCTAGCGCAGGTTGCAGTTTTGGTGCGGTGTCAAAGCTCGGCGTTAAGGTCCGATCCACACGAACGGCCGATAATTGGGTGCGTGTCAGTACGAAATTGAACATGGCAATCAATCCCACAGTCTTACTCTCAGCCAGTCCGTCAGGCGAATGCACTCTGACCAACGGCGACGGAGCCACTCGCGCCCGCCGACGTTATCTATCCGTGAAAAGGCACAAGATCCCGATTCCATATTTATAACCTGGTCCCTACCAAATAAACACAACCGCTTTCGTCGGCGTGCAGATAATGGCCATTCTGTTCTGCCGTTATTCATGGACCGGCACTTTGATGTCGCTCCGTGTTCCACGGCTTGCTTCAATTAAATGCCTAAAGAAGAAGCCATTTCAAAGCCTTGTTACTAGTGATTTGAGGATAATTAAAATATCCATCTACCAAGCATTAAATTGAAAATGTCCCCATGCGGAACCGTACTGAACAGGAAGAAATGTTGCCGTTACGGCAAGAGAGGCCAAACTGAAATGGGGTCTGATCATCTTCTGTTATTGGGTACCACACCACTGGAACGGTTCAACTGCCGATAAACATTTCGAGATGCGTCAGTGGTGCCCTGTCCTGGGTGGATCTGCCCAGCGCCCGAAACGTTCTCCCCTGGATGGGCATAAGGAACCCCCCCCGTGACTCTATTATAGGATAAAGTGGAAGATAATGGATGGATGGATGGATGGATGGATGGATGGATGGATGGAGATGCATCAGTCGGGTCCAGGGGTGTTTTTTGGGTTTTGAAACATCAGAGGCTTTAGCCCAGATCCCTTATTCTTCTTTAAAAATTGTCCTTTGATGAGTGTATTTATCTATTTTTCAAACTGTTGTTAAATTTCGTTTTGTTTGATCATTCATTAGTTATATTGGATAAAATTAAAATTACAAATGAAATATTTCTGTCAGCCAGGGCGGCACGGTGGCTTAGTGGTTAGCACGTTCGCCTCTCCGTGCTCAAAGTTTCCATGTTCTCCCCGTGTCCGAGTGGGTTTCCTCTGGGTTCTCCAGTTTCCTCCCACAGTCCAAAAACATGGATCAAGTCAATTGAGTTCTGCAAATTGATCTGATAGCATTTTGTTTGAACTGAAGTGTGATAAAAATAAATAAAGAAATAAAGAAAAGAAAAAAAAAAACCTTGAAACAAGACAATGGAGAAACAACGAGATACTGAAATGTATGTACTGTATGTAAACACCGAGTGTTCTCTCATTTGTCTGATTTCAAGCCTGATTGTCCATCCATCCATTATCTCCTGCTTATCCTCTATTAGAGTCGCGGGGGGGTTCCCCATGCCCATTCAGGGGAGAATGTCTCAGGCGCTGGGCAGATAGACCCAGGACAGGGGGCCAATCCATCGCTGGGCACACACACTCACTCACACAGACACACTCTATATGGGGCAATTTGGAGAACTCAATTGGCTTGATCCATGTTTTTGGACTGTGGGAGGAAACCGGAGAACCCGGAGGAAACCCACGCGGACACGGGGAGGACATGGAAACTCCACCCAGATGGGAATTCGAACCGGGAATCCCTAGTGCTGAGAGGCGAACGTGCTAACCACTAATCCACCATGATGCCCCAAGCCTGATTGTTATTTTTTTTATTTATTTATTTAGACACTAGGGGTCTATAGTACAGTAGATGGTAAAACTTACTACATGAACGTAGATACTCTATAGATACTATAGAGCCCTAGTGTCAGGACTGATAGCATCACAGAGCTCAAGTGTGATGGAGATAAATAAATAAAAAATTTAAAAAATTATTTATTTACTAGGGGTCTACGGTATAGTAAGTAACAAGAAAAAAAACACAGATACTGTACTAGACGTTGTACTATAGACCCCTAGTGGCAGGTCTGATAGTATTTTGTGTGATAAAGTTAAATAAATTAAAAATAAATAAATAAAATCAAGCTTGAAACAAGACAATGGAGAAACAACGAGATGCTGAAATTTATGTACTTTATACTGTATATGTAAATACCAAGTGTTCTCTCATTTGTAAGTAACTTTGGATCAAAATCGTCTGCTAAAAGACAAAATGTAGATGGAAACAGAAGCACTTTCTACATAAGTGCATTCATAATGCTTCATAGATGATTCATAATTTAGAACACTTGTCATTTACCATTCTTAAACATGCAAAGTGCGACTGTAAATTACATTTAATTAATCAACCAGCAGGGCGGCACGGTGGCTTGGTGGTTGGCACGTTCGCCTCTCAGCGCTAGGGATTCCCGGTTCGAATCCCCATCTGGGTGGAGTTTCCATGTTCTCCCCGTGTCTGCGTGGGTTTCCTCCGGGTTCTCCGGTTTCCTCCCACAGTCGAAAAACATGGATCAAGTTAATTGAATTCTCAAAATTGCCCCATATAGAGTGTGTGTCTGTGTGAGTGAGTGTGTGCCCAGCGATGGAGTGGCGCCCTGTCCTGGGTGTATCTGCCCAGCGCCCGAGACGTTCTCCCCTGGATGGGCATGGGGAACCCCACCGCGACCCTAATAGTCAACCAGCTGTTCGGACAAGTCTCTAAAAGTTCTCTTAGCTCTGCGGTCCTTAAATATCAGCACCGAGGAATTGGGGCGTTTTTAATCCACCAGATCCGCAGGCCCCGCAGCCCCGCAGCCCCGCAGCCGATAACCCGACTGCGGAGGCGAGCGGTTTCGGACGCTCTGGCAGCACTTCAAAGTGAAGGAAGTCTGGCGAACTTTGCTTTGATGGCGGATTTGGATTGTTCTCCGCAGCACTCCTAAAGCTGTTGTCCACAACGAGCCAGAAGTAGGACGTTTGCTTGTGGACAGCCGAAGACATCCTGAGGATTGTAATCAGCACCGAATTGTCTGTATGACACCCCACATAGGTTATTCTGCCTCCCGCAGCCCTAATCATCCATGATTACGCCTCCTGGTGCCTCAGCAAAATGTCAGTTTTTTTAAACACCCTGATTTACACAAAAATATGATCTTCGTAACGACTTCAAATCAAACGCCACGCTACTGATCGACTGACTAAAGGTTATAATGGCCTAACGGGACATGGTCTACTCCAAAAAGTTATGCACCTAAAGTTAAACTGAATTAGTCTTAATCAGGGGCAAGCCGTGCTGTTCAGACCTACGACTTCAGTAAAGCTCCACCTAAATCCTGTCAATTTTATGGTTATAAAAACATCTTATAATGCAGAAATGCAGTATAAAGAGCCATTGCATTGCAGATAAATAACTTGTATAACTTCATAAAAAAAAAATATACACACACACATATATATATATATATATATATATATATACACACACACATATTATATATATATATATATATATATATATATATATATATATATATATATATATATATATATATATATATATATATTGGCTCTCCGCGCTAGGGATTCGATTCCCAATCTGGGTGGAGTTTCCGTGGGTTTCCTCCGGGTTCTCTGGTTTTCTCCCACAGTCCAAAAACATGGATCAAGGTAAATTGAACTCTCCAAATTGCCCCATATAGAGTGTGTCTGTGTAAGTGACTGTGTGCTCAGTGATAGATTGGCGCCCTGTCCTGGGTGTATCTGCCCAGTGCCCGAAACGTTCTCCCCTGGATGGGCATGGGGAACCCCCCCCCACGACCCTAGTAGAGGATAAAGTGGAACATAATGGATGTGCACATGTACATTTCAGGTCTCACCCGGTGGTATTATAAGATGTGCACGTATCTGGGGATCATTTCTATTTCTTTTATTTGTTAAACTTTCAGGTTTTCTCTCACATGGTTGGGTCCTGCATGTCCAGCACGCCGGACCCCATACCAGTTTCAAAGTTATTCTTATTAGATCCCTTTTTAAAATACGATATACTCAGCGATTGCACACTACATCTAAGTAATCCCTCTTTTATTGAACATAGTACTTGTTAGAGTATAAACAGGGAACCATGTTCCAAGAACATAAATGGTTCCAGATGTGTCAACTCCGGAGAGCAAGGAGAACGAGATGCCCGGGAAAGACAAGTGGCTCACAAATCAGTAGCAGGTCAACCATTAACCAGCTTGTAAGTCCCTCTATGGACTCCGGTGCACTTGGACCTCGGAGACCGGACTTCCTCGAGCTGACTCTACGGATTCACATGAGCAGAAGCAAGATGCCCAAATCGGGCGCTGATGGCTGAAGGCCATTTTTACTGCTTGATGGTCCATTCCAAATGTCCATCGTGGGAGTTGGAGACCTTCTACATGTCTGTGCAAACAAACTCCTCCCTAAACGCCTAGTTAGCCCCCGCCCCTTAGTGTTAAAACCAATTTTAACTATTTATCAACTTATTATAGAGACCAGCAACATAAAGCTTTATAACGTTTGTGCCTTATGAACACCTTTCCCCAAAATGACTTCATATGTGCTCATAACTGTTTATAAAAGCTTAGAAGCTCTCTTTGCAAGCATACAGTGTTGGCATTAATGACCTCTTTGAAAGCGCCTGCATACATAGTAGTACAAAATGCCTTATAAAAGCTTATAAACGCTTGTTACAGATAGTTTATACAATAAGTTCACATTATAATGCATTATGTGACTGTGTTATAAAGCCTTATGCCAAACTGTTATAACAAGTATGACCGTGATTAGGAACATCTAGGTACATTAACAAAGGCTTATGACAGATGTTATAAAGCGTTATGTATACTTTATAAATGAACGTATAATGCATTATGAACACCAGATTCATAGTGTTACCGCAAATTTGTGTAATGCCGATAACGAGCAGATATAAGCTATTATAAACAGTTATAAGCCCTTAAAAAGTCAATTTATAGGAAGACATTAAACTATAAAGCTTTGACACTGGTCCCCATAAGCTGATAAACAGGTGACGTATACACTTTATAATGCATTATGTCACATTGTGTCGTCAAGCCTTATGGCATATTCTTATAACATTTTACAGGCGTGGTCATGAACATCTATGCAAATTAACAGAGGCTTATTCCATGTGTTATAAAGCATTATTAATGTGTTTATAATGCATCAATTATCTTCCGCTTTATCCTCTATTAGGGTCACGGGATTTCCCCATGCCCATCCAGGGGAGAACGTTTCGGGCGCTGGGAAGATACACCCAGGACACCCTGGGCACACACTCACTCACACAGACACACTCTATATGGGGCAATTTGGAGACTTTAATTGACCTTGATCCATGTTTTTGGACTGTGGGAGGAAACTGGAGAACCCGGAGGAAACCCACGGGAACATGGTGAAAATGGAAACTCCACCCAGATTGGGATTCGAACCAGGAATCTCTAGCGCTGAGAGGAGAACATGCCAACCACTAAGCCACCGTGCCGCCACATGTGTTTATAATGCATTATGAAAAAACGGGATTCATAGAAAGTGTTAAGGCAACTCCTCGCCGATTCGAAGCACAGCCGGTAATTAAATTCAGCCAGAGACGGAAGTCGAGAAACGCAACAAGCAAACCCGACAGGTCCAGATGCTCCGGGATGAGCCCATTCTGTGCGCCTGAGCTAAAATGGCACCTTCTGACGTTCCCCGTACCAAGGAATACTGACAGCGCCGCAAAGTAGCTTTCCTCTCCGTCCAGATGGTCGAGACAACTGATTTGTTTATTGGTGGCCATTAAGAATCCGAGCTATTGGAACACGTTCGGTAAGCGCATTCCGTTAGACGAGCCTCTCCAGCTAATCTCGTTTTCATCTGGGATTTGTTTTTAATGGGGCAACATCCGGCTTCTCCAAGGAAACATGGCAGACGCACTACAGCTTGGCCGGGATCTCTTCTATTCCCCTAGCTGATGTTCGGGAACCGGCTACTTGCTTAACCGAGCCATGTAGGGGCCCATGACTAGCTGCCCATTTGGCAAGAGGGGTTTGAAGCGCATGGGAATGGGAGGAAAAAGAAATGGCATGCCGCATTACACTGAATAAACATCACCTTTAATACAATAAAGAACAAATCCAGTGACCGTGACTGCCTAAGGAACGGGGATTACATAATCTCGGCAAAGAATGATGCAACGCCGTGGCAATCCAAGACATCGAGACCAAATAATACCCCGTTACGTTGGGGTTGACGGTGACGGTGAGGGAACCACCTTTTAAATAGAATCAGAACATTGATTTTGCCCCATCGATTAATCAATTTGTAACAATTTCTGCCTCAATCCATTATCCTCCACTATCCACTATCGCTTTATCCTCCACTAGGGTCATGGGGGGGTTCCCCATGCCCACAGTTTCAGGCGCAGGGCAGATACACTCAGGATACCCCCAGGACAGGGCACCAATCTATCGCTGGGCACACACTCACTCACACAGACACACTCTATATGGGGCAACTTGGAGAACCCAATTGACCTTGATCCATGTTTTTGGACTGTGGAAGGAAACCAGAGAACCCGGAGGAAACCCACACGGACACGGGACGAACATGGAAACTCCACCCAGATTGGGATTCGAACCGGGAATCCCTAGTGCTGAGAGGAGAACATGCTAACCACCAACCCACTGTGCCACCAGATACTAGACTCCCTCTCAAATTGTAAAGCCACGCTTATGTGTAGGGTGGCACGGTGGCTTAGTGGTTAGCATGTTCTCCTCCCAATCTGGGTGGAGTTTCCATGTTCTCCCCGTGTCTACGTGGGTTTCCTCTGGGTTCTTCGGTTTCCTCCCACAGTCCAAAAACATGGACCAAGGTCAATTGGGTTCTCCAAATTGCCCCATATAGTGTGTGTCTGTGTGAGTGAGTGTGTGCCCAGTAATAGATTGGCGTCCTGTCCTGGGTGTATCTGTCCAGCGCCCGAAACGTTCTCCCCTGGATGAGAACGTTTCTGGCCCCGTGACCCTAGTAGAGGATAAAGCAGAAGATAATGGATGTGCTCACAGCATCCTAAATTATATGGACATCCAATTCTTCATTAATTTAGTTTTTTCTGCATTCAACTTCTGAAAGTCAGATCAGCTAAACGTCCCGGCCGTTCGCATGTTGGAGACTCAACTCCGGGCCGATCTTGGCACTGAGTGTGATGAATGGTCTGAGGCCCTGAGTTAATAGACCATGTGAGAGGACAGTCCATTCCCAGCAAACCTTTTAAGCGGGGCAACTAATAACAGATACTGATTAACAGTATATTGTAAATCATCTTTTCCCTCGCGCTAAATCAAAACACACCCCCTTCACATGGACAAACTAGACATGCTGAATTACGGTGCATGTATTAGGGGAGGGCAATAAGTCAAATTGTACATGTAGGTCGGGTTCAGCCGAGCACCGATGGGGCCATTAAGCACATGTGGGACGAACATCGCTCAACCATTATCTGGCCATCAGCAGAATACTTGCACTGGATTGCAGACATGGAAGGTTGCGAGACGGAAAACAGTTCAGGTGGGACTTAAAAGACGCAACAGAGTGTTCCATCACCGTGGTGTATTCAGCATTAGGGGCCCTAATGGCGCGGCTTGATTTAGGGTGTGTCAGTGCGTGGTTGCTATGGAAACGACGAGTAAAGGAAGCATTTTGCAGTGTAGAAGGCGTATACCATCCATCCATCCATTATCTTATGCTTTATCCACTATTAGGGTCGTGGGGGGGGGGGGTTCCCCATGCCCATCCAGAGGAAAACGTTTCAGAACCAAGGACAGGGCGCCAATCAATCCCTGGGCTCAAACACACTCTATATGGGGCAATTTGGAGATCTCAATTGACCTTGAGCCATGTTTTTGGCCTGTCAGGGGAAACCGGAAAACCCGGAGGAAACCCACGCGGACACGGGGAGAAGATGTTAACCCCACCCAGATTGGGATTCAAACCTGGATCTTTAGCACTAAGAGGAGAACATGCTAACCACTAAGCCACTGTGCTTAGGCATGTATCAATTCTCCTAATCCTTCATTGGTTTCATTGGTGTTTTGGGCGTAATGTGCTATAAACCACTGTAGAACTTGTTCACTTTACGAACTTCGGCAGGTTGCTATGGCTACATGGGTATGCAGCTACATGGACTCAATATGCTGCTCCATGAAGTTCTCCATTTAAGTGAATGGAGAACCCACATGGGTGTGTTTTGGGCGTAACGTGCAATAAACCAATCCCAACTTTGGGATCCGTTCCCCTTTACGAACCAGGTGGCGCTCTGAATTTGGTGGGTTGCAGCTACCTGGACTCAATGTGCTCGTCCATGAGGTTCTCCATTTACACTCAAATCGGAAGAGATATATTCACAAGCAGCGTTGCTATTTAAACTACGCAGGCGGAAGATAGTAAGATAGCAATAGAGCTAGCTCCTAGAGCTTCAATTCAATCAGAACTAGGTTCAAATATTGTTGAACAGCTACCCCTGCAGACGGAATCTCTGAGATATATATAAAAACAAAATCCACCACCGAGATAGCGACCAACGTCTGACTTGACGTCCGGGGAGGTTTGTTTTTAGTCAAAGGAGCAGCTGGGTTTCCATCGCCATGGTGGCAGTGCCCCAGAAATCTACCTGAACACACCTCGTTATGAGACGGCCACGCCCATCGGAGATATATATTCACAAGCAGCGTTGTTATTTGAACTACACAGGTGGAAGATAGTAAGACAACATTAAAGCTAGCTCAATTCAATTAGAACTAGATTCCAATATTGCTGAACAGGTCCCCCTGCAGACGGAATCTCTGATTATATATATATATATATATATATATATATATATATATATATATATAAAGACGACCTTTCGCACCACAACATCCGCCGCCGATCTCAAACTCCAGGCTGTAGCTGTTAGTCCATCTTTCCTCAAAGCAGAGTAGAAGCCTCTTTTTAGATGCCATCTCTTTTAAATAGGAACTTATTACTGCGTACCACATTCACAACACTAACAGCAAGACTGCACGTTTTAATAAACTCCGTGGCTCCCCATTTTTCAATGATAATAGCGGAGTGATGAGGACTCCATCTTGAAAACTCCCTGAAAATCCAATTTCTTCTGCAAAATTGCTTCTTTCCCGTCACAAGCCAGTGTCCTCGTCTGGTCAAATCCCGGGTTTTAATGATTTCTTTTAAGCAAATCGTCAAACTTCAAGGTGTTTGAATGCATGTTGATTTATTTACTACGTGTAAGACATAGGCAGGAACACAAATCATCAATAGGAACTGTAGAAAGGAAATTTAGACTCTGCTGAAGCACTAAATCTAAGACAATTATTAAATGGAACCTAGATTTTTTTTGGACTGGCAGTCCTGCAGGACCCCCTCAATGGACGTATATAGTTTTCCAATTGTCAAATACGGATCACATGATCATCACACAATCTGTACATTGGTGTCCTATACTGTTGATGCTGCCGGCCACTCAAGGAGAATGGGTCCCCCAATGAGTCTTGGTCCTCCTAAGTTTCTTCCTTAAGATAACAACATAACAGGGAGTTGGTTCTCCGGGTTCTCCAATTGGCTCCAGCAGTCCGAAACCATGGATCCAACATTGATTCTAGCATTTAAATTGCCCCTATAGTGTGTGTTTGTTTGTATGAGACTAGCACTGTTTGCCTCTCAGTGCTGGGGATCCAGGTTTGAAGCTCAGTGCAGTTTTCATGTTCTCCCCGTGTCCGTGTGGGTTTAATCCAGATTCCACAGGTCTCACTCTCGTGATGCGAGATGTGGAGAAGAGGGACATTTGTCCCAGGGGACGAAACTCCTAGCTATGGGACACCCTCAATGGACTTACAGAGTTTTCCAATTGTTAAATACTAAATACTGATCATGCTGCGGACCTCTCAAAAAGAATGGGTCCCCCAATGGGTCTTGGTCGTCCCAAGGTTTCTTTCTTAGGATAACAACATAACGGGGAGTTTTTTTCTTGCCACTGTCGCTTTGGCTTACTCTTTGGGGATGAGTTGGCTGGATTGGTCACCATGGATATTATACATCTGTACATGGCTGTCCTACACTGTTGATGCTGCCGACCACTCAAGATGGATGGGTCCCCAAATGAGTCTTGGTCCTCCCAAGGTTTCTTCCTTAAAATAACAACATAACAGGAAGATTTTTCTTGCCACTGTCGCTTTGGCTTACTCTTTGGGGATGAGTTGGCTGGATTGGTCACCATGGATATTATACATCTGTACATGGCTGTCCTACACTGTTGATGCTGCCGACCGCTCAAAAAAAAATGGGTCACCCAATGAGTCTTGGAGTTCTTTCTTGCCATTGTTGCTCCAGCTTGCTCTTTGGAGGTTCAACGGCTTTCAACACTGTAAAGCTGCTTCGTGACAATGTGCTATTGTAAAAAGCTCTATATAAATACATGACTTCAACTAGATACAAAGATAAAGAGATCATCAGAGGTTTCTACGTCAGCTGTCCGTGGTCATGATGTTATGGAAAGTGGATTATTTGAATAACACGAATATCTGAACCAGCCGACATCTGCAGTGACTCTCCTATTACATCACAGTCACACTTTTATCTGCAGTCAGGCATCAAAACCAGGCCTAAGTCTCTGAGACAGAATATAAGCCGCTATCTCTGGAGATAATCGAGTGGCATTTATCAGCGTGTTGCACATGGACCACGGCTTGTGTTCCGAGCTCGCTTCGCCTGCGGGGGGAGCTTTGGTCTCTCAAGTACTAGGATTAGGCAGCTCGCTCATCCTCTCATCCTTTGTTGCTCAACGGCTTCTCGGTTGGCAATCAGCTTGGTTCGGACTACAATCCCAATGTATAGTGTCCGGAAGTGTCCACTAGGTGCGCTGTTGAGACCCTCGAGCTACCGAAGCCCTATGCAGCCCCTATATATAATTGTCTATCTGACTATGCCAGTGTGAGCAGATCTGGGGCCAGGGAACACCACAGGGGTGGGGGGGCTTTGTGGTACAGGACTGAGGGAATTTCTCAGCATCTGCATATGAGAGCAACATAAAGAGCGCAAGGATGCGAGCGTGGCGCTGGGCAAAACAGCTCATCGGACAACGTCCCGGAGCCCCAGGGGCTCTTTCAATCAGGGGCAGCTGTCCAAACATGTCCCGCTGTTTCTCATCAATAAGGGAAATTGTAGTATAAATAAATGAGCGTGGAAAAAGAAATAAATGTGCTGGAATGGAGCTGGAAAAGAAAGAAAGGTTGGGATGGGGCCCCTCAAGTTCCTATGACGGACAGCTACGACAGCTTGGTACGCGCATCATGTCTGTCTGTCGTCCCCCTGTGGTCATTTGTTCAGGAGGTTGTTATTTATCTTTGTGGATGCAGAGAACATGTCCCTTAACAATGAGGAGGTAAGGTCATTTTTCCAGATGATGGTTAATCGCTCTAAACCCTGCAAAACGCTGTTGTTTTCAGCCGCTGAGGCTCAGGACCGTCACGTTTAGGCGTTGGAGGAGTCGTTGTGCCTGTGGCCACCGCGGTTTAAAGCAGATTCATAAGTCATGCGGAGCAGATGGCCGGGACAGGGCCAGCAGCTGCAGCAGCAAGGCTTCTGACGCTGCTCCTTTGCAGGCCAGAGATTCTGGTCGCCGGCCAATTTCATTCGGGCTCCGGGACTCGGCTGCCCGGTGGCCCGCTGCGCTGAAAAACGACCCGAGTTTAGCCGTTCTAAATAGCAAGCCTGCCTGACGTTCCGCTGGTGGTGGTTTAAAATCAGAGCTGGACATGTTTCTCCATCTTTCATTTAAATATGTCATGAGTGAAAGTGAAGAATCTGCATTTTATAGCCTAAACAGAACAAGATGCTCCTACCAACAAACACACACAAACATACATACACAATGGCAAACCCACAATGTGTGTGTGTATATTTGTGTACCCGTGTGTGTGTGTCTGTATATATATATATATATATATATATATATATATATATATATATATATACACACAATATATATACACACACACACACACACACACACATATATATATATATATATATATATATATATATATATATATATATATATATATATATATATATACACACAGTATATATATTCACAGTGTATATATATATATATATATATATATATATATGTGTGTGTGTGTGTAGATGCATGTGTCTGTATATACGCACACATTTATATATGTACACATTTATACACACCCGCATATAGACACAAACATACATATATATATATATATATACACACACAAACACACAAGCCTCCAATTCAATAATATTTATAGACAGTATTAAAATTTATCTAAGTATAAAGACACGAATTACAAACAGAATTTCGGACTCTTTCGCTTCGTTCCATGTGTTGTTCATCTGCTCGAGAACCGCATTTCAAAAGTTACTCACCACAGAGCGCAAATTAAGGTCCTTCACCAGCTGTAAGGAGGCATTATAACAAGACTTCAGTGCATCTCGTTGGGAATGGCCCACATTTCCTCTGGCGATGGGACCGACCGTGTGGATAACATCTGCAACAGAGGGAGCAGAGGGCGTCCGTAAATATCATCACACAACACGGGCCAGAATAAAGAAGAGGTGAATTCCCACAAGCCAGGAGTCACCTGGATAATGAGCTACCACGCCGGCGTACAATCGATAGCATTTAAACACCGCACGGCCGTGATGGAGATAAACAAATGTGCTTTCAAATCCCCTTTATTTTATTTTATTTATTTAACACACCGCAGAACATGAGGGAAATGTATTAGCTTGTGCACTGACCCATCTTTAGATTTGGGAAAGCTTTGCCTACTCTGCAAGTGCAAGAGTCATCCATCTTCACAATGGGACAATGGGGGCTATCCGGGGGAGTCCGCCGGTCCTAAAACCCGGTCCGTTTGTTCAGTTAATGAAACGCTGGCGCAGATGGAAAATCAATTGCACGCTTCCTTTATTGTATCTGCTCTACGAGTACAGCCATATCAGAACCGCACCCCCCCCCCCTCCCTCCCTCCACGGCATTACGACTTCGTGGTCTGTCAGTCAGAATGAGCATTGCAAGCTTAATCGAATCATAGGAGCGATGACAGGAGAACGAGAGCACTTAAGCATTGATCCGACGGCGAGATAATACGAGCCTTTCTGCTCGCGGTGGCTTAAGGTGGGCGGAAAAGCCATGCGACCGGGCCGGGCTGCCAAAGGCCTTGGCGTTTAGTGCTTGGAAAGCTCGCTAAGCTGACATTTGGCAGTTAGTGGCCAACCTTTGGACAGCCGTGAGACCTCGGACTCGTGGCGCTGAATACCAATGGCCTTACCGCCGGGAGTTGGGAAGATTGGAATGCGATTCGAGAACAGTACGTCGCGCGAACCGTCTGCACGCGAGCTCATCAGGATTTCGTACACAAGTCGGGGGCTTGCATTATTTAGGGAGCCATTACAGGGATGGTTGCCTTTTCTGGAGGGTTGAGGAAATGGAGAGAGCAAACAAAGAAGCCTCTCTCAGTGTGCCATCACAGCCTTTAGAACTAATGTCAGTGTCAATAGCTGTGTTCCCACCGTGAAACCACATCTACAGCCAAATCACCTTTAAAAGTGTGGGCTTAATGGGTAAAAATGGGTACCACTTTCTATGAATCCATCCTTTATATTCCACTTTATCCTCTACTAGGATCGCTGGGGGGGGGGGTTCCCCATGCCCCTCCAGGGGAGAATGTTTCGGCACCCAGGACAGGGCACCAATCACCAACACAGACACACTCTATATGGGGCAATTTTGGGGCAACTCGATTGACTTGATCCATGTTTTTGGACTGTGGGAGGAAACCGGAGAACCCGGAGGAAACCCATGCGGACACGGGAAGAACATGGAAACTCCACCCAGATTGATATTCGAACCTAGCGCTGACGACTAAGCCGCCCCTTTCTATGAATCCGGTGTACATAATGCATTATAAGTGCATTTATTAAGTATTCATATTGCTGTAGAACATTTTTCATAAGCCTTTGTTAATGTACATATGTTCAGAATCACAGTCATAAATTCTTATAACAATTTGACATAAGGCTTTAACACAAAGTGACATAATGCATTATAATCTGCATCTTTGGATGTTTGGACATTCTTACTGAAAACAAAGTGACTTTACTTAAAGTCTGTAACGAGCAGTTATAAACTTTTATAAGGCATTATGTACGACTATGCATGCAGTCTCTTACAAAGAGGTCAATAATCACAACACCATAATAACTATTACACTAGAACACAATAAAAAGTGTTACACCCAGGACAGGGCGCCAATCTATCACTGGGCACACACTCACTCACACACACAGACACACTCTATATGGGGCAATTTGGAGAATTCAATTTTTGGACTGTGGGAGGAAACCGGAGAACCCAGAGAAAACCCACGCGGACACGGGGAGAACATGAAAAACTCCACCCAGATGGGGATTCGAACCAGGAATAATATTCAAACGCAAGTGACAAATGACAGTGTTTAGCAAAATATAAATATAATCCATTCCTGCTCGAGCCGAGACATACACGTCAGCAAAAATCATCTACAAAACAAAGTATGTCCTGCAGAAGACTGAAAACGTCATGATCCGCTACGTCCCTCTCACGTCGGATTGGGATTTGGGCATTGAAAGACTAAACCCCGTTAAATGTGGATGATTAAAAAGGGCCGCTGGGAGGGGGGGAGGGGTCGGCGGGGCTTGCGGGGGGATGGAGGTCCAACCCCAATCCATTTCCACATTTGGGTCCCGGCTGTTCCACGGTACCGGTACAGCGTGGCGGACAGTACCGGGTAGATCATCAGCAGTGCTTGAAGCAGCACTTTTGTGAGGGTATTTGCGGATCCGGGATGCTGGACTGAACCCTCGTGAGGCCGGAGCAGTGTGAAATATTGCCACTCGACTGAGCATCCGGATTCGAACCAGCCTTGCACAATGCGGCCGTAATGTGCCCGGTTGCTGTCTATGAAATATGCATGAGCCACCGGACCGGTGGAGCTGCAACACACCAATTAGTCTGTGTGTGTGTGTGTGTGTGTGTGGGGCCTGGTCCTCGGGTGAATTTACAACAGAGACTGCAGGGCCATTATCACGCATATGAACACTTACTAATAAAAAATAAAGCTCTATCAAAATAATTATAGCTGTAAAAACAATTAACACAATTTTGGTACCACTTCACCTCTATCTGGTATTCATAATGCATTATGAACACATTTCAAAAGCTTTATAAAGTTTTAATAACACTTTAAAATACTTGTCATAATCCTTTGTTAACGTCTATAGCTGTACATAACCACATTCAAAAAGTGTTATAAGAACATACCATAAGGTGTTATAACACAAAGTGACATAATGCGTTATAAATTCTATATTTTAATTGTTTGTCAACTTATTATAGAGACCAGCGACATAAAGCCTTATAATGTTTGTGTTTAACGAACGTTTTTTATTTTCCTGAAAATTATTTTAAAAGTTCTCATAACTGTTTATAAAAGCTTATAAGTTGTATTTAAAGTAAAGGGTTGTCGTTAATGACCTCTTCGAAAGAGACTGCATACACAGCAGTACATAATGCCTTATCAAAGCTTATAAATGCTCATTACAAACTTAAAGTGGAATCATCTTGTTTTAAGTCAGAATGTCTAAACATCCAAAGAACCAAACGTTGAATTAAGTTCAGATTATAATGCATCATGCTTATGAACATCTATGTACATTAACAAAGGCTTATAACATACTTTATAAATGTGTTAACAATGCATCATGACACTTTGTTATAAAGCCTTAGGTCAGCAGTGTTAAACCAAATTATAACTATGCTTATGAACATCTATGTACATTAACAAAGACTTATGACATACTTTACAAATGTGTTAACAGTGCATTATGACACTGTTATAAAGCCTTATGTCAGAAGTGTTATACAAATTTATGACTATGCCTATGAACATCTATGTATATTAACAAAAGCTTATGACACACTCTATAAAGCTTTAGAAATGTGTTAATAATGCATTATGAACACAACATTTAAGTGTAACCATAATTCCCAATAACAATACATATTTGCGTGAGGATATATGAACACAGAGAATGGTAAACAAGTTACCCCGAACACTACACATTTGCCCTATATGGGTTTAAGTCATTATTCATTTACTTTGGCCGATGCACCGCTGAGCAGTGTTATTTCTCCGTGGCACCCATGCGGCACTGAAGGCTTCTTTCTGAGGCCTCGAGCCAACCAACATAAAGCATAGGCGCCGCAGTCATACTTTCCAAGTGTCTTCTAACCGAAGGCAATGGAGCGTGCCTTTGCGGGGGGTAGCGAACATGTCAGATCCAGCCTTCATACCCATCAGACATGGGCAAATGTGTCTGTAGAGCATCTGGTCATGCAGAGGCAAGAAAGCCAACGTGTGTTTTCTTTTGAACGATGCTGGGGTTTATATCACTGCACAGCATAAGAGCCCATACGAAATAAAAGCCCCTTTATCCCACACCTTGTGGCTGGATGCCTCTTTGGGGCTCTCTGGTTCAGCCTGACCCATGTCATAAGGGTGTGCTAGCTCAGTGTTTAAGGCCTTGGGCTATCAAACTGAAGGTTGTGGGTTCAAATCTCAGGTCCAGGACTCTTAACCCCCCCATTGCTACAGGGGTGCTATACCAACCCTGTGTTCTAACCCCAACCAAGTTGGGAAAGTGCCGGCTAAATGACCCAAAGGTTGTGGGTTCAAATCCTAAGCCCACCAACGTTACCAATGTGGCTCATTGAGCAAGACCCTTAACCCTAATTGCTCTAAGGGTGCTGTACCAACCCTGTGTTCTAACCCCAAGCAATTTGGTATACTTTTAAGTTCCCTTGGATAAAAGCGCCTGCTAAATGCCTAAATGTAAAGGTTCTGGGTTCAAATTTCAAGCCCACCAAAGTTATAATGTGGCTCATTGAGCAAGACTCTTAACCCTAATTGATCTAGGGATGTTGTACCAACCCTGTATTCTAACCCCAAGCAATTTGGAATACTTGTAAGTTCCCTTGGACAAAAGCGCCTGCTAAATGACCAAATGTAAAGGTTGTGGGTTCTAATCCTAAGCCCACCAAAGTTACCAATGTGGCTTGTTGAGTAAGACACTTAACCCTAATTGCTCTAGGGGTGCTGTACCAACCCTGAGTTCTAACCCCAACCAAGTTGGGATACTTGTAAGTTCCCTTAGATCAATTTTCCTGCGGGGGGGGGGGGGGGGGGGGGGGGGGGGGGGGGGGGGGGGGGGGGGGGGGGGGGGGGGGGGGGGGGGGGGGGGGGGGGGGGGGGGGGGGGGGGGGGGGGGATACTTGTAAGTTGCTTTGGATGAAAGCCCTGCTAAATGACCAAATGTAAAGGTTGTGGGTTCAAATCCCAAGCCCACCAAAGTTACCAATGTGGCTCATATGGCAAGACTCTTAACACCTATTGCTGTTTGGGTTGCTGTACCAACCCTGTGCTCCCTTAATAAGTCGTTTTGGCTAAAAGTGTCTGCTAAATGACCTTTATACCACTTCACAACTTAAGTTGTTGCTAAATGACAAAATATAATGTAACGCAGTGTGGGTACAACCTCATGGCCTCGGTGTATGACACTTAAAATAAAACACGAACACAAAACAGCCTTTTTTTAGCCTCATTATTACCTCTAATGTTTCGCATCGTCCTCTGTATTTCCTACCCTTCCGTAAATTTAGCTGCACGTGCAGACTGGCGCGCCTGATTGCCCCCCCTCCCTCCATCCAATGCATTTATAATGTATCCCTGAAATGAACCAGTTCCACTCGAGCGTGGACATGCGTGCATGCAAGTGGGTTTTGGGGAAAAGCTGACAGGTGATTCTTCCTAAAGGCTTGTTGTCTCGCTTTCTGGACATTTTTCTCGCTCACGCTCAGCCCGCTTCCTCCCGGTTGACGGATAGGGTTTTATCTTTCATCATTTCTATAGTATGCTGGCATGTTTACAGTAAGTACCGCTGGAGTTATGGAGTCGCGGCTGCAATAAAATAGATCCAGCGCCACCGAAACCGGGATATGAATGTTTATAATTAGTTTTTTATTACGTTCTTCCACAGGTAAGAAATTACCCCAGTAAAGGGAAGGCAAATAAAATGTAGGAAAGGGTTTATTTTTGAAAATGCAAGGGTGAGGAAATTTTCCAGTAGTACATTATTTACCCAAAAGTATGTAGAAGCATCAAAAGAAGTTCAGGAGGAAAGAAAACTTCATCATTTTAGCTCTGAATTAAGAATAGAACGTCAGTACCATTCTAAAATTAATAAATGTATCATAAGTGCATTCATGAAGCCTTATAAAGTTTACAAAGACTTCATAACATGTCATAAGCTTCTGTTATTGTACATGGATGTAGGTAATTTTCACTTCCTCACTTTCTATAAACATTCATAATGCATTCAAAGTGCATTTATGAAGTCTTATGAAGTATTCATAACGCTTAACGACATTTGTCATGAGCTTATGATTAATGGACATACAGTATGTGGTCATAATCATTTTTATTAAAATGGCTATTTCCACAAATTGCATTATAAGTGCATTCATTAAGACTTCTTAAGTAGCTGTAATGCATTAAAACATTTGCCATGAGCTGGAATTGATTTTTACAGATATTCGTAGTTATCTAAGATTATTAACAATTATAAATAGAACATTGAGTGCTTTATAAGTGCATACATCAAGCTTTATAAAGAATTCATAACATCTTTGGTATCACGTTTCATCATTCTGGTGTTTATAATGCATTAGAAGTTAATATTATGCATTATAAGCATTTCTAGAGCTTTGTAATATACATACTTATTATTATTTATTATGTGGACTTCTGATAATGTACATAAACGTTTTTTTTTTTTTTAATCACACTTACATAGTGTTACATTATGCCATTCGTAACACAGTGACATAACGCATTATGATACAAACTTAAACTATGCTAATACTTTGGATCTCAATGCCCATCCAGGGCACCAATCTATCACTGGGCACACACTCACTCACGCAAATACACTCTATATGGGGTAATTTGGAGAATTCAGTTGACCTTGATCCATGTTTTTGGACCGTGGGAGGAAACCAGAGGACCCGGAGGAAACCCACACAGCCACGGGGAGAACATGGAAACTCCACCCAGATCGGGATTCGAACCAGGAATCCCTAGATACACCCAGGACAGGGCGTCAATCCATCTTTGGACACACATTCATTTACACAAACACTCTATATGGGGCAATTTGGAGAATTCAATTGACCTTGCTCCATGTTTTTGGACTGTGGGAGGAAAACGGAGAACCTGGAGGGAACCTACGTGTACAAGGGGAGAACATGGAAACATGGTTCAAGGCCCTTCACTCGGCCACACAGACACCACAGTTCACGACCGAGTTCCTCGCTATTTGTCATCACGGCGTGTGTCATTGTGCGGGATACACTCCCCGTGAACCCAGAAGCATCGCTGTGATTGATGGTGATCTGGGTACATTACATGTTCGTACCCACTGGTCCTTACACAAAGCCCCGGGTCCCGTGATCAAGCAGGGAGCGGCGTAATGCAACTCAGATAATGCTCCACCACCCGATTATGCATATGTATTCAGCGCAATAGGTGCGAGACGCATTACAAGATGTAATGGAAAATAAACTGTTTTGTTTGTGCCGGTCTAAAACGCACTATACAAGCGCTGTGCTTAATCATGCAAATGAAACTAGCTTTGTTCGGGGTTTTTGTTGTCGTGTTTTTTTTTTTTTTTTTTTTGTTCGTGGCGAGAAGCCTGCCGTTTTTTTTCTTTGTGATGCCTTTATTTTCCCTTTGAGGAGCAGAATTGCATTTGCATAGATTATCATGCAGCCTCAGATGGATGTGCGATAGAGGCGTACACACACACACACCCACACAAACATAAATGTGCCAGAGAAAAAGAAAAAAAAAGAAAAAAAATCTGCAAAGACGAAGCCGCATTAGTCCGTCACACGCCGGACATCAGTCTAAAAATACAGCAATACCTTTTCTGATCTGCTGAAGCCTTGTTGTTTTTTTTTTCCCAGCATAAGCCTCTCGGATAATCACCCAGGGGAGGATCTGCGCCTCCACCTCGACTTCATCGGGAATAATGCATGCAATCAGTCTCGCCTAAGCCTGTCAAGGACACTTTTCCATAAGTGGACAGGTCCAGAAAGGGGACGCAGCCCGGGCTCTGAATATGGATCGTCTTCTGTTCGCGTCTGCACGATTGACTCCCCGCTCTAATCAAACCGGAGAGGGAGGAAGTTTTATATGCCTCGGCTGTCCGACAGGCCAAGGTGGATGCGGGAGAGAGTTATTTTACAAGCCACTGCCCATGGGCTACAGTCAACAGTCATTAATAATAGAGCGACTGCTCGTCCCGAGCCTCGCTCCTTTTCTTTTTCGCCCTGCAAACTTGCACAGAAGGATATAAACAGGGATTTTGAAAAAAAAAAAAAAACTGCAGGCTCTCGCGGGCCTGAGAGTCCGATTCCTTTGGGCATTGCGAGGAAGTGCTGTTCTGTATCAGTCGACAAGACGTGCGGAGCTGAAATGAAAAAGGAGGAAAAAAATATATATATCTGTGCAGTGTTGGACATCAGATTCGAGTCTTGTGAGCCTGAGGTCGTACTGTTTGGCAGTCAGCTGTCAGATAAGAACTCGCATGCTGTCGGCCGATAATGGCGTTGTTGATAATGATGATGATGATGATGATGATGATGATGATGTATCATCACCCACAATCTAGCTGGTTGATGTTGAAAGTAAAGGCAGAGGTCAGTTAACGAGCAAAAGTTCAATTTAATACATCCATCCGTTATCTTCGGCTTTATCCTCTATTAGGTTTGGTTCGGGGGGTGGGTCCAGCACGAGGAGTGATGGTCCAGCTGGACGCGGGGGTTTATAAAGCATTGTGAAGACAAAGCAGGACAGAGACGTTGCATTGGCCGGGAATCGAACCCGGGTCTCTCAATTAATCTTAATTAATTATCCATTCATTCATTCATTATCTCCCGTTGTATCCTATATTGGGGTCGGGGGGGGGGGGGGGTTACTCATGCCCATCCAAGGGAGAACGTTTCAGGCGCTGGGCAGATACACCCAGGACAGGATACCAATCCATCACTGCGCACACACTCACTCACACAGATAAACATACTCTATATGGGGCAATTTGGTGAATTCAATTGACCTTGATCCATGTTTTTGGACTGAGATAATCGGAGAACCCGGAGAAAACCCACGCAGACATGGAGAGAGCATGGAATCTCCACCCAGATTGGGATTTGAACCGGGAATCCCTAGCGCTGAGAGGTGAATGTGCTAACCACTAAGCCAGTAAGAGGCGCGTGCTCACTGAGGTAAATGTTTTTGTGTATCCGTGATACTCAGTGGCACCACCTGTGGGATGGTTTTGCTTGTGTGTGTGTGTGTGTGTGTGGGGGGGGGGGGGGGGGGGGGGGGGGGGGGGGGGGGGGGGGGAGTCCCAAGCTCAACTAGAGCAAGAACACCGGCAACGACGGAGGTCACGTTTTAATGGGAAATTGGTTTGGGACACTTGGTATCGCTGCTATAGCTAAAAATTAAAAGCTTTAATGAAAAAAAAAAATCTGTCTGCGAAAAGAAGATGGACTGTGCGGAGACAGCAGGGGGAGCCCTTGGGTTAGCACTGGTTTAAAGGCAATCATCGAACGTCATGGGTGGCCCTTGGGTTTCCGTTGAAGGCTCCTTTTAGGACGACTGGCGAGACTTACTGCACACTGCTGCAGGCGGATAGCAGAATGATGCTGCTAAGAGTACGGCACTCCGCGTTTGTGGCACGGTGGTTAAGTTGTTAGCATGTTCTCCTCTCAGCGCTAGGGATTCCCAGTTTGAATCCCCATCTGGGTGGAGTTTCCATGTTATCCCCGTCTCCGTGTGGGTTTCCTCCGGGTTCTCCGGTTTTCTCCCACAGTCCAAAAACATGGCTCAAGTTCAATTGAATTTTCCAAATTGCCCCATATGGAGTGTGTCTGTGTGAGTAAGTAAGTGTGTGCCCAGCAATAGATTGGCGCCCTGTCCTGGGTGTATCTGCCCAGCGCCTGAGACGTTCTGCCCTGGATGGGCATGGGGAACCACCCCACCCCCCTGCGACCCTAATAGAGGATAAAGCCGAAGATAATGGATGGATAGATGGATGGATATTACCGCTATAGCTAACAATTAAAGGTTTTAAGGGAAATAAATGCTAAGAAGTGTGTTTGTTGGCGACACCCCCGTCGGGCCTGCAACAGGTGGAGCTGCCGAAGCCTCAGCAATGATTGCAGACTTCAAAAGCCGAGTCTGAACAGCATGGCCGAGACTTATATAGCTTTTGTTGGCCTTTTATTCCGTCAGAGCAAAAACTAAAGGAACAGATGCACATCAAAGGGACGGTTCTCCCTCAGGCTGGATGAGCAGCGTTCGCAAAATCAAACAAAGAGAGGAAAAAAAAAAAAAAACAAGAAACGAAGATGCCGTAACGGCTGTTCATCCAGATGCACGGCGAGAAATTGCAAAACAACACTAATTTTAGCGGAAAGCAAAACATTTTACAATCTTATTAACGTTTGCACATTTGCACGGATAGCGGAGCTGGAGAACAAGGATCTTTCAGCCAATGAAGAGTGGATGCTGGGAACCATCAGAAAGACAATTAGTCTTTAAGTTTACCTCAAAAAACATGTGCCCTCTACAATTAATTACCATCCATCCATCCATTATCTTCCACTTTATCCTGTACTAGAGTCGCGGGGGGGTTCCATCCAGGGGAGAACGTTTCGGGCGCTGGGCAGATACACTCAGGACAGGGCGCCAATCTATCGCTGGACACACTCATCGACACACTCACTTACACAGTCCAAAAACATTGATCAAGTCAATTGGGTTCTCCAAATTGCCCCACATAGAGTGTGTTTGTGTGTGTGAGTGTGTGCCTAGTGATAGATTGGTGCCCTGTCCTGGGTGTATCTGCCCAGAGCCCGAAAAGTTCTCCTCTGGATGGGCATGGATTCATTTGTCGACATAGATTTCTTGCAACAAAGACAAAAGTGTTCCTAGCAATCCTTTCCTAAGCTGCTGCACCAACTGTCAACACTGGGGGGAGCCCCAGTCCTCTCCAGATGATTGTCAGAGCGGCGCCAGTGGAGTGGGAGTTGCGGAGACAAATACGAACCGCCCTTGGGTTCCATCACATCTGTGGGTGGCTGGCGGCTAACCACTTGCTGCCTGCTCTTCCTTCGCAGATCCATCAAGACTTACGGAACCCTGTCCCGAACCGACAGCCCGGTGCAAGTGCCCATCACTCTCTTGCACTCTTTGTACGGTGAGAGGCATGGTTAGTCGCATTAATACACAGGTAGCTTAGAACTGAATGTTGAGCAAGGTGCGATCCTACGAACTGACGTACTGTTCCCCCTTCCAATTAAAACTCAGCAGGATTTAAGGACTGGCAAGTGGCATGTGGCCTACCGCTTGTTGCCTGCTCTTCCTTTGCAGGTTCATCAAGACTTACGGAACCCTGCCCTGGACCGACCCCCCCCCCCCCAGTGCAATTGCTGTGGGTGCAATTGCCCGTCACTCTTTTGCACTGTATGTGCGGTAAGAGGCACGGTTAGTCGCCTTAATAAATAGATAGCTTATAACCGAACGTTGAGCAAGGTACCCTCCTTCGAACTGACCCAATGTATTACGACGTACTGTTCCCCCGTCCAATCAAAACTCAGCAAGATTTAAGGTCTAGCAGTTGGCTGGTGGCTTACCGCTTGTTGCCTGCTCTTCCTTCGCAGGTTCATCAATACTTACGAAATCCTGCCCCGGACCGACCCCCCCCCCCCCCCCCCCCCC
>JAFMOD010000513.1:0-59259 GCA_019802435.1 Corydoras maculifer
CCCAGCGATAGAGTGGCACCCTGTCCTGGGTGTATCTGCCCAGCGCCCGAAACGTTCTCCCCTGGATGGGCATGGGGAACCCCCCCCCCCTCCCCCCCGCAACCCTCGTAGAGGATAAAGCAGAACATAATGGATAATCAGAATACTTTATTAATCCCCAGGGGAAATTGTAGTTTTTACAGGTGCTCCATTAGTCGTGTATATACAGTCAAGCCCAAAATTATTCATACCCCTGGCAAATTTTTACATAAATTTACTTTTATTCAACCAGCAATTTTATTTTTGACCGGAAACGACACAGGCATCTCCCAAGAGACAATACGATGATGTAGAAGAGGCATCATTGTGGAAATTTCTCAGCTTTTATTCACATTTCAACAAAAAGTGGCATGTCCAAAATTATTTATACCCTTTGCAATCTGTCATAGTCTATGGGAAAATCCAAAGTTCTATCCCATTCCAAATAGTCCAAGCTATTTTAAAGCATCCTAATTACCCTGATTCATTGGGAACAGCTGTTTTAATCAAATCAACAGGTGAAAAACAGCAGCTCTCTGTAGTTGGTTTGTGGATAGTAATGGCTAAGACAAAGGAGCTCACTAAGGACCTGCGGCTGTGCATTGTGCCCGCTCACAAGTCAGGAAATGGCTATAAGGCCATATCAAAATGTTTTCAAGTTCCAGTGGCTACAGTGCAAAGTATTATTAAAAAATACAAGAAGTTCCACACAGTGAAAAGAAGATGTGGTCGGAATAGTGAGAGAGGTTAAGAAAAATCCAAGGATCACCACCAAGGCCATTCTGGTGAATCTGGGATCTGCTGGTGGCAACATCTCAAGGTAGACAGTTCAACGAACACTGCTGGGTTCCATGGACGCAGACCAAGGAGTATGCCACTTCTCCAGAAAAGCCACACAAAAGCCCGCTTGACCTTTGCAAATGCTCATCTGGACAAAGAAGAAGACTTCTGGTCTTCTGTTTTATGGTTAGATAAAACAAAAATTGAATTGTTTGGCCACAATGATGTGTCCTTCGTTGGACGTAAAAAAGGAGAAGCCTTCAACCCTAAGAACACCATCCCCACTGTCAAACATGGTGGTGGGAACCTAATGTTTTGGGGGTGTTTTTCAGCTAATAGATCAGGGAGCTTGATTGCAGTAAATGGCACTATGAAAAAAGAGCAATACATCAAGATGCTTAACAACAACATCAGGCAGTCTGCAGAGAAACTTGGCCTTGGGAACCAGTGGACATTTCAGCACGACAACGACTAAAAACACACAGCAAAAGTGGTGAAGAAATGATTAGCAGACAAAAACATTAACATTTCGCAGTGGCCCAGCCAGAGTCCTGACTTGAATCCAATTGAGAATCTGTGGAGAGAGCTAAGGATCAGGGTGATGACAAGGAGACCCTCCAACCTCAAAGAGTTGGAGCTCATCGCTAAAGATGAATGCGCAAAAATACCAGTGAGACATGCAAAAGGCTGGTCAGCAATTACAGGAGGCATTTGTTTGCTGTAATAGCCAATAAAGGCTTAATTATTGAGAAGTGTATGAATAATTTTGGACATGACAGTTTTTGTTCAAATGTGAATAAAAGCTGAGAAATATTTTTTACCACAATGATGCCACTTGTACATCATCGTATTATCTCCTGGGAGATGCCTGTGTCGTTTCCAGTCAAAAATAAAATTGCTGGTTGAATAAAAGTAAATTTAAGTCAAAATTTGCCAGGGGTATGAATAATTTTGGGCTTGACTATATACAAAAGTGGAAATGAAAAATGGAAATGAAAAACTAACAATAAGCGCAGTAAAAATAAACTAAAGTTTTTCTCAGTTGATTTGGTTCATTTCTCAGATTAGAATTGAAATTCTCAAAATTGATCATTCAATCTCCACATCTCCTTGTCACTTGTGCACATCATAATTGCATTTCTCATTGTTTTTCACATTTTGCAAATGCTTTTGTACATTTTGCAAATGGTCATAGACAATTGCCTGTTGTTTTTTACATTATCTGTTGCTTATCTTGTTTATCATGTGAGAAATGTACCAAATCGACTGAAAAAAACTGTAATATTACTAAAAATATGCAATAAAGTAGAAGTAAAGTGGCATAGTAAAAGTAAAAGTGAAAGAAAGAAAAATAGCATGTGGCATTGCGCATAATGTGTACTTTATTTTTATTAATGGTGTGGTAGCTTAGAGGTTGGGGTGTTAGAAATGTGATGGTTGTGGGTTTAAATCCCAGATCCACTAAAGTTGACAATGTGGGTCCTTGAGCAAGACCCTTAGCCTTAACTTTTAATTGCTCCAGAGATGCTGTGGCCAACCCTGTGCTCGCTTTGTAAGTCGCTTTGGAAAAAAGCATTTACTACATGACCAAATGCAATGCAAATGCAGTTAATAATATGAGCTTACTTATATAACACCCTAGGTAGTGTTCAGGAATAGGGTTCAACAACTGTTTAAAAACTTAAGTATTAAGTATTAAGGAGTAAATGTTCTGAAGGTTCTTAAATAACACGTTACCCACTTGTGGTCTAGTGAACAGGTTTTTAACACACAATGACGATGTAAATGTAAAATAAGAGTTTATTATTTTAGAATAAAGACGGGTGAATTTCTTTCCCAAATATGGAGCACACAGTCTTGATATTGCTTTTAGGATCTGGCATTCTAAATTCTTCATGCGATTTTTCCCACACTGGAAAACCAGTGACCCGAACAGAGATTCAGGGGCATTTCCCAGTTTTAGAGAATGTGCTGTGATGTTTTGTTAATGTACTGTAGGATTTTAGAGGTGTGTGTAACATGCTACCTTTTGGCCTGTTGATGCACGATGCCCATTACTATTAGTCTCATGGCAGGACGCAGGCCACCTTTAATCTGCCCCACATATTTTTCCTCCTGTAAGCAGATATCAACACAGAAAAATTATAAAAGGACATTTCATTTGGGTTTCTAAAACGGGTAGTCCCCGTCCTTAAATCTGATTGGCTGAGCTGTTTGTCCATCCGTGACAATATCAACGATAATGCACACTACTGACCACTTCACATTTTTATCATTGTATCATCTGCCAATCTATCGCTGAGCACACACTCATTCACACAGACACACACACAAACACACATTATATGGGGGATTTATAATGATTAATTATGATATACCTATAATTACTTTCATAATGACCTGTAGAAACTGTTTCAATGGTGTATTAGTCGTTCTTTCATTATGTTTTACATTGGCATCACAACAAATGCATTTCTAAAAACAGTTAATGCAACAGAAAAACTCAGTGGAATACCTGTAAAAGCATTTAGCTTCCTTAGAATTCGTTGTTTTTGCCTCAAAAACAAATATTTATGTCAATCAACAGGTAATCAACTTGTCAGTGTCATAATAATAATAATAATAATAATAATAATAATAATAATAATAATAATAATAATAATACAGCACTTCTATTTCTGTTTCTACATATTTCTAAATGGTAATTAAAAATATATATTTCAAAATGCTGTTGAAATTTTTTTTCAATGAGAAAAATGCTGAATAATCAACCAAAATGGAAACAAAAGAAAAGAAATAAACAAAGGCACAATAACTCATTGTAACCAGAATCCATAATAAGGATAATAGTTCAAAATAATAAAACAATAGTGTCGTTAATAAAAAAAATAAAAAATATTTTATTATTAATGTGAACAAGCGAAATAAAACAGTAAAAGATAACAGTGAAGCAAACGTCAGCGAGTATTGCAGAAGTCGCGGTGTAGATATTAAAATAAAGCTTCGGCATTGTCGCATCATTTCGATGCGTATTGTAAAGTGATGCAATGCAGCAGCGGTTTTAGATTAAAATGTGGAATTTGACTGAATGCGCAAAAAGATAGAATTAAAAGAGCTCACTCACTTGTCGTGGATTGGTCGGATCTGCCATATTTCCTCTGTCTGCGAATAATGAAAGATTCATTCCCGGCGTCACAACCCGCCCGCTCAGCCTTTCACTCAGTCTCTCGCTCCGCCCGACCCGCGTTGCTATGGAAACCGTCTCCCTGGTAACGCGATCACACACTGTAGTGATGACAAATACAGCATTGTAACATGAATAAGAACGACCGATTTCTGTTACAGCAGAGTGCATGTGTGCCCGTGCACGTGTGTGAAACGGTCACGCCCTGACTTAGGTCATAGGACAGACAGACGGACAGACAGACAGACAGACATACAGACAGACAGATAGACAGACAGACAGACAGATAGATAGATAGATAGATAGATAGATAGATAGATAGATAGATAGATAGATAGATAGCATGATAGACAGACAGACAGACAGACAAATGATAGATAGATAGATAGATAGATAGATAGATAGATAGATAGATAGATAGATAGATAGATAGATAGATAGATCGACAGACAGACAGACAGACAGACAGACAGACAGATAGATAGATAGATAGATAGATAGATAGATAGATAGATAGATAGATAGATAGATAGATAGATAGATAGATTTCTTAATTTAGACAACGTAAAAATCAGTAGCAGGACATTTACAATAATAACAAATAATACTAAATACTAATAATAAATACTAATACTAATATAATAGTAAAATAGAAAAAAGAAAGAAAGAAATGAAATTAGGCATATCAAAGATAGAGGGCAGTGCAGTAATTAACAATTACGAATGAATAATGTAATGGGCAGAAGGTGGCTTAGTGGTTAGCACGTTCACCTCTCATTCACCTCCATGTTCTCCCTGTATATGTCTGGGTTTCCTCTGGGTTCTCCTGTGGGAGGAAACCAGAGGAAACACACACGGACACAGAGAAAACATGGAAACTCCACCCAGATTGGGATTCGAACCTGGATCTCCAGCACTGAGAGGCAAACATGCTAATCACTAAGCCTGAATTATATACAGATATTTCTTTGTGTCTAAGACTATCAGCTCTGTTTTAATTAGTGTATCTGACTGTCATTTTGCACTGATCTGATATTAGGTTGCTACACCGTGAAGTAGCTTCTGAGTATTTATGTTACTTTTGCCATATTTGTGTAACTTAGTTCACTAGATTCCTAGTGAAGCTTCATTTACTGTTGTGTAACTAATAACTTAACTCAAATTCATTTTACGAAACATTTGCCCAACACTATCTGCATATGTAAACCAACATACAGTATATCTCAATAACGTTTCAATGTTAAGACACATCTCTCTTACATATGAAATCTCAGATGAGCTTCTGACAATTTGTAGGAGCGTTTTGTAATGCAATCTAAGCTTCGTCTGAACACAATTGATCTGAAGTTCAACCTTAAGTTCCTTCAGTTTTATCGCTATGAAAGCCACCACTCCTAACCTTCCAAAGTTGTTGGAAACGTTCCATTACACTCTGTGGACAGAGGAGGATTTTAAAAAAAAACTAGAAAATAGAGTATATTTGTAGTTTTTACATATTTCTAGTGAATTTTACCCACTTCTCTTCCACAACATTATTCCATTGGTTTAGGCCTTCAAATATACACAAATTTGATATTATGGAAATTAGGTGATGATGTCATTTAGCGACTTTTAGGACAGCCAATAGCTACTTTGCTTTCTGAGTTTGGAACACTGAATATAAATGGTCTATGAAAGATTTCAACTGACTGGCTAGCTATCAGTGAGCTCGAATGAGCTCGAATACAGACACCTTAAACAGCTGCAAAATAAATATAACTGATTGTTTTACAAAAGGTGGCGGTGGTGTTGTGTTTAACATGTCTGCCTCTCAGTGCTGCATATTCGCGTTTGTGTGAAGTTCAAGTTCAAGTTTATTTATAGAGCGCTTTTTACAACAGTACATTGTCACAAAGAAGCTTTACAGTGTTAAAAGCCTTTAAACCCCAAAAAAACAAGCCGAAGTGACAGTGGTAAGAAAAAACTCCCTGTTATGTTATTTTAAGGAAGAAACCTTGGAAGGACCAAGACTCAAGCTCATCCTCCTTGAGCTGCCGGGCAGCAGCAACAGTGTAGAATACTATTATACAGATTGTGTCGAGATTGGGTGACTATATTAAACAACTGGAAAATTATATGTAAGTCCATTAAGGGGGTCCTGCAGGACCGCCAGTCCAATTAATATCCACGTTCCATCCAGTTTCCATATTCTAACCACCGTTTTTTACAGGTTCTTTCTCGAGGATATATCTAAATTTACCCTACATTTTTTATATCAGGTGCTTGTGGAAGACATGCGTTTTGAGTGTTTTCTTAAAAATGATTATGATCTGACCTGATCAGAGAGTTTACGATGTGAGTCAATTATGAAACCAAGGTTATGGACCGAGTCAGTTGGAGAGATTGTGGCGTCACCAATTTGAAAGGATAGGTCATGATGGATTGAGGGTTTATTTGGGATTATGAGAAGCTCTGTTTTTACCAAATTTAATTTTAGATAATGGGCCTTCATCCAAAAAGATATGTTGGTGAAGTAGGCGGATAACCGATTTGACATAGTGATGTCATCAGGGGCAAAAGAAAAATGAAGATGAGTGCCATCAGCATAGAAGTGGTAAGCAAAACCATGTGCCTGAATGATGGCGCCCAGCAAGGACATGCATTATAAAACAGGAGGGGACCAAGTACTAAGCCCTGAGGAACTCCAGTAAGTTGTGAGTTTTAGAAATCTTCTCATTCCATGACACTTTGAAGGTCCTTTCTGTTAAACTGGATTAAAACCATTAATTTTTTATTTTAGAGAAGCCATAGTTAGAATATAGTGGACAGGGGATCCTGATGCTTTACTGTAACAAAAGATCCTGAGAGGTCCAGCAGGATGAGGACCGAGGATTGAGAGTTTGCTTTGGCAGATTGAAGTGCATCAACCACAGAGAAGAAAGCTGTCTCAGTGGAATGACCACACCACTCAGGTAGATTTTTTTTTTGCCACTGTCGCTTCAGCTTGCTCTTTGAGGGTTTAAAGGCTTATAAACTGTAAAGCTGCTTTTTTTTACAATGTGCTATTGTAAAAACCTCTGTATAAATAAATGACTTGAACCTGAACCCAAAACCAGACTGATTGGGATCAAATATGTTCACAAGAAGTGCTGATGGTATGTGTAAGTGTTGGTGTGATGGAGGATGCAATGGACTGGAAAAGGTGAGATGGGATGTCAAGGGGACAAGTAGTTAGTTTGCTGGCAATAAGGATGTCCGACTCTTGCAGATGTCCGACTCTGCGATGGGGAGAAGAAAGAAAAGGTTGGCTTATTGGATGTGTAAGATGTAGTGTCGTGTTGTTGATATGGGGGTTGAAAAAGAGTTTGCTGATGTTCTTGATCTTCTCTGTGAAGAACGTTGTGAAGACATCAGCAGACAGAGAGGTGTTAGGTGGGGGAGAAAGTGGACTGTTTAAAGTATCTTTAGTGCTGCTCATACATTCTCCCCTGGAGGATTGCCCCCTTGCGACTCTAATATAGGATTAAGTGGTTAAAACTAGCAGTTAATGAGCTCCATGCATCCATTCATTATCTTCTGCTTTTGCATCCATCCATTATATTCTCTAACTACTACAGAACTCAGTAGTACTGCAGTGTAATTAAACCTGATCATTATCCAATCTGGTTCCTGTCTAACAACCCCCACCCACGACTCCAATACAAGATAAAGTGGTCAAGATAATGAGCTGAGAGATTACATTCCTGTTCTTCAATTAAAACAGGATGCCCACAAATTTATTAATTAAATATAAAACATGACTCTAATTTTGGGCGGCACTGTGGCTTAGTGGTTAGCACGTTCGCCTCTCAGTGCTGGAGATCCAGGTTCGAATCCCAATTAGGGTGGAGTTTCCATGTTCTCCCCGTGTAAGGCGTAGGTTTCTTCCAGGTTCCCGGTTTCCTCCGACAGTCTAAAAACATGGATTCAATGTTCTAAATTGCTCCATATAGAGTGTGTTTGTGTGTGTGTCTGAGTGAGTGAGTGATAGATTGCCTAGTGATAGATTGGTGCCCTGTCCTGGGTGTATCTGCCAGCACCCGAAACAATCTCCACTGGATGGGCATGGGGAACCCCCCCTGCGACCCTAGTTGAGGGAAAAGCAGTGAATAATGAATGAATGAATGAATTTGCTTTGTCATGGATTTTCAAGGTCTATACATACACTTGGTTGGGTGGCATGGTGGCTTAGTGTCCGCCTCTCAGTACTGGGGATCCAGGTTGAAATCCCAATCTGGGTGGAGTTTCCAGGTTCTTTCCTTGTCCGTGTGGGTTTCCTCTGGATTCTCCAGTTTCGTTGCACAGTCCAAAAAGTAATGTGTAAATTGCCCCATATAGTGTGTGTTTGTATGTGTGTCTGTGTGAATGAGTGTGTTCCCAGCGATACATTGGCACTAAGACTAATTTATTGGCACTAAATTAAGCTGAAGATAATGAATGAATAAATCCTAAATGCTCAGATAATTTGGCAGTTTACAGATCAGTAATATTTGTCTTAAGCAATAAATGACAATGTGTAATATTTTGTTATATTATTTTATATTATATATTATTATTATTATTATTTTATATTATATTTATATTTATATTTTATTAAACTTGGCAGCACGGTGGCTTAGTGGTTAGCATGTTTGCCTCTTCCCAGTTCAAATCCCCATCCCCATTTGGGTGGAGTTTCCATGTTCTCCCTGTGTCCGAATGGGTTTCCTCTGGGTTCTCCGGTTTCCTCCCACAGTCCAAAAACATGGCTCAAGTCAATTGAGTTCTCCAAATTGCCCCACATAGAGTGTGTTTGTGTGAGTAAGTGTGCCCACTGATAGATTGGCGCCCTGTCCTCGGTGCATCTGCCCAGCGCCCGAAACATTCTCCCCTGGATGGGCATGAGGAACCCCCCCCGCAACCCTAATAGAGGATGAAGCGGAAGATGGGATGAATGTTTAAAACTTGTTTTAATTAAGACCTGCCATACTTTTCGAGAAGCAGCAACTATCAAATATCAAACTATCAGCAACTATCAAAATGGCAGACATGAAGGTTGTGGTGCATTCTTCTATGCGCTCAAAATAGCAGTACCATCAAAATGTACCACTCCTACACCAGCTTTGGCTCCACCTTCTAGCACTAATATCCCTGTGGTGGCAAGGGTGTAATGAAGCTTTCTTTTGTGAATAGAAGGCGAATCCAGGTAAAACAATTATCAATTCCACGTGTTCCTAATTGTCTCTTTTCTGGTTCACAAATTGTCCTGTGCATGCCTATTTTTTTACATACCAGTTGCCTTTTAACAAAGATTGCACTTGAAGTGTATGGTATACCCAATAGTAGAGGATGTGACAGGCCTGACAAATGAGTGTTCACATGTGGCCACAGCATGGGTTTTTAGAAGAACCGAACCCCTCTTTCACAGTAATATACATGGAAGGAGAAGGGGAGGGGGGATGTAAGGAAGAAAGAAGAGCTGAAAGAGAAATAAAAAAGAAAGCCACCAGATGATGCCAGCCCATCTGCCTCTGACTATGCTGCACACACACACACACACACATACAAACACACACACACAGTTTACCTGAGTGTCATTGTGTGTTTGCTTTCTGGCTGGTTTGTAAAAAAACGTTTCATACGTTCCATAGTCCTTTAAATAGCGGTGTTATATAAATTTTATTATTTATATATTTTTAAGACTTTATAAACCCTCACACTCATATACTTTCCCACAATAGTCGATGGATTACTGTGAACCAATAAATCGTAATGTGCAGAAACCTCACTGATTAACAATGATTATGTACTTTATAGATCTAAATATTAATTAGTTTTGTAAATGTAATTATTAATTTTTAATTTTATTAATCTGCAATGGGCAGAACGGTGGCTTAGTGGTTAGCAGGTCCCTTTTCAGCGCTGGGGATCCAGGTTTGAATCCCAATCTGGGTGGAGTTTCCATGTTCTCCCCGTGTGCATGTGGGTTTCCACAGTCCAAAATCGGGTTCAAGGTAAAGTGAATACTTTAAGTTGCCCCATATATTTTGTGTTTGTGATTGAGTATGTGCCCAGCGATAGATTGATAAAGTGATAAAGTGATCTATTTGTCTACAGAGGAATTAGTCCTCCGCATTTAACCTATCTGTTCAGTAAAACACACATATATTTACACACACTGAGTGAATGTGCACATGTGACCAGAGTGGTGGGCAGTCTTAAACACGGCTCCTGGGGAGCAATTGGGGTCAGGTGCCTTGCTCAAGGGCACTTCAGGGCACTTGGGGAACCGGGAATCGAACCGGGGACCTTCAGGCTCATGATTGCTCCATTGGCGCCTTCTCCTGGGTGTGTAAATGAATGACAATTTTTCTGTTTAAAACATGTGCCATCATCCTTAATGGTTGTATTAATGGTTCTGCTTGCTAATTTAGATTAACTTTCTTCTTTCTCTGCTTCTTTTTGTGTTTTACCCTTCAGGGGTTGCCACATTGATGAACTCACATTTAAGAGTTCCTTCGCCCAGTGTTTTATGCCGGATGCACAACCTGACACAACTTCCTGACACAACCCCTTACCCTCTACCGGGCCTGGGCATACGCAGACTATAGGGACAATTTAGAGCAGACAATTCACCTTAAATCCATGTTTTTAGACTGGGAGGAAACCGGAGAACCCGGAGGAAACTCACACAAACATGGAGAACATGGGAACCCCACCCAGATCGGGATTCAAACCTGGAATCCCTAGCGCTGAGAGGTGAGCGTACACAGGTTATTGTGCTAAATAAACTAATAGGAAAAAAATTAAATAATAAAAAAAAATAAATAAATACAGCTCAAATATAATTTGGTTACGACTACATACTTAAAACGGGTCAAGATGGCCTTTGAAATAAATTTTTTTAATCAAACTTCTTCTCTGCTGCTGCAACCAGCTGTGTGTGCTTAGCTTTTCACAGTAAAAGACATTTGGGCTGGATGTGAACAAATCTTTGCATTTAATAATGAAAACAAAATATTTCCTTCTTGAAAAACATGCAATATGTAAATAGATTAAAGACATTATTAAACAAGCAACTGGCTGGCTTAGTGGTTAGCATGTTTGTCTCTCAGCGCTAGGGATTCCAGGTTCAAATCCCAATCTGAGTGGAGTTTCCATGTTCTCCCTGTGTCTGCATGGGTTTCCTCCGGGTTTCTTCGGTTTCCTTCCACAGTCCAAAAATACAGATTTAAGGTAAAGTGGTTACTCTAATAGTGTTTGTGAGTGTGTCTTTGTAACTAAGTGTGTGCCCAGCGATAGATTGGTGTCCTGTCCTGGGTGTATCTGCCCAGCACCCAAGACGTTCTCCCCAAGAAGGGCATAGGGAATCCCTCTGTGACCCTAGTAGAGGATAAAGGCGAAGATAATAGATGGATGGATTAATCAAAGCAACTTACAAATAGCGGCACGGTGGCTTAGTGGTTAGCACGTTCGCCTCTCAGCACTAGGGATTCCCGGTTCGAATCCCCATCTGGGTGGAGTTTTCATGTTCTCCCCGTGTCCGTGAGGGTTTTCTCCGGGTTCTCCGGTTTTACTCCCACAGTCCAAAAACATGGATCAAGTCAATTGAATTCTTAAAATTGCCCCATATAGAGTGTATTTGTGTGAGTGAGTGTGTGCCCAGTGATACATTGGAACTCCGTCCTGGGTGTATCAGCCCAGCACCCGAAACTCCCTGGATGGGCATGGGGACCTCCCCCCTACCCTAGTAGAGGATACAGTGGAAGATAATGGATGGATGGATTTCCCAGTAGCTCATAGTTCACAAGAGAGCTAATACATGGACAGTGCTGTAATGTTAAAAATTGTGTTACTCGAGTATTAAAACGTTTATAGATTTTTAATCAACCTGGAGGTTAAGTGTTCAAATCCAAGGTCACCCAAAGGTTTTATTGTTGGTTCTTGAGCAAGTTCTTAACGCTCATTGGTCCAGGGGCGCTGTATCAACCCTGTGCTCTGACCCCAATATTTAGATACAAGTGTCTGCTAAAGGACCACATGCAACAGAGTGAATATCTATGGATTCGTCAGGCTTTTATTTAGCCTAAGGGGAAAAAAAAAAAATAAATAAATAAATAAATAAATAAATAAATGTATATATATATATATATATATATATATATATATATATATATATATATATATATTGTAGCATGGAACTCGCCACTTTGACGCGCACATCACGGCTTGGCATGTTGCCCTGGCACATGTCACGGCTTGCCCTGCTTATGGAAAGTTGCCCCGTGGATGATCCGGGATGCGCCGCGGGAATATACATCTATATAAGGAAAGGGGTTGCGTTTCTGCGTGGTTGAAGTGTTGGAGTTACTGAGTTACGTTCACGATCTCGTTAATAAACCCAGTTTGGTTATGATGGCATCTCGACTCTGCGTCAGTTCATCGTCAACGCCACTTTTGGTGTCAGAAGTGGGATCCGATCGCCTGGATCATGCACTGGAGGCGATCGATCGAGAACTGGGGTCTCTCGGACGTGGAACCCTTGGTGCGTGACGAAAAACGTTGGGACGGGAGATGGTTTTGGAAAACACCCTGCCGACAGTCGAAAGGATGCAGCGTCGACTGCCGGATTATAAAGGTGAGGCCGACTGGAAATCATATGAGGCACAACTGGAAATAGCGAGAAGGAACTCTGTTGAAGAGGCAGCAGCACGCCTGGGCTCGGCGCTACAGGGGCGAGCGTTAAGTGTGTTAGGGGAGCTGCCGTCGGAATGCCGGGGCAATCTGGCAGGTTTCATCGGAGCGCTGAAAGGGCGGTTTAGCTGACAACCCAAAAAACCCACCGCCAAACAGCTACTTATGGCTAGACTACGCGAAAAGGGCGAGAAGATCAGTATGCTGGCGGCAGACATGGCGCTGCAAGTTCGGCTAGCATACCCGACGTTTCCGCGGGGCGTTCATTCCCAACTCGCTCTGGATCACTTTGTAAATGCGCTGGAGCCTCGCGAGTTGAGGCAGCACATTAAGCCAACAGCACCCGATTTGTTGCAGCAGGGAGTCGTGGAGGCAGAACGTGCTGAGATGATTTTTGCCCTCAACAACACCAGTTCAAGAGCGATGGGGGACGGGTCCGCGATGAGGGACAAACCAGTGAGACGACGACTCACCTGCTGGGAGTGCAGCGAGGTCGGACACAGAGCTGGCCAATGTACCCTGGCTATGCCGGCGGGAAACGGAGCGGGAGCTGCACAGTGAGGGATGTGGCAGCTCCTCCGTCTATCGCAAAACCCTCCGTGCCCTGCTCCGCCCGCATTGGTGGGGCAGGGGGGCCTTACATCTTATGCAGCATAAACGGCACGATGGTAAAAGCGCTGATCGATAGCGGTTTATCAGTGACGTTGATCCGCCCTGCTGTGGTAACAGATGTAGCTGGTAAGGAGGTCGAAACCTTAACTCTACACGGTCACCGGTGACCGCATCAGCCTGATGGGATGCTGGAGGTTATCACTCAATTGTGGCAGCGGTGCGACTCCACATCCCATGTGGATGGGCCCCATTCGTGACGATTGTATCCTGGGTACGGTCTTCCTGGAAAAGGTGGGCGCAACAGTGGATTTTAAAAGGAAATTACTCCACTGCGGCGGTCGAGCGCTAAAGTTCTGCGGCGGCGACGCAGCTGGGAGCGACATGACCACCCACGAAGCGGCGTAAAGACAGCGACACCTTGTGAAATTTGTTCACATGCAGCAACACCGATCTAAATGAGATCCAGCGGCAGCAGGTATGGGACCTATTGCTTTGTTTTTCTGATGTGTTCGCGGCAACAAAGCAGGAATGCATCAAAACCAGCATGGCACGGCACAAAATCAACATGGGAGATGCCGTGCCGATCCGTCTGCGACCCCATCGCCTCCCCCTCGCGAGGCGGCAGGCAGCAGAACAGCACGTCAGAGAGATGGCGGCGGCGGATGTCATCGAGCCTTCACATAGCCCCTGGACGTCACCAGTGGTACTGGCGAAAAAGAAAGACGGTACTTGGCGTGGACTACCGGAAGCTGAATGGCATAACGAAACTGGACTCGTACCCGATTCCACGCACCAACGATGCGCTGGTTCGCTTGGCAGGTTTGCCGTGGTTCAGCTCACTGGATCTCCGCAGCGAATATTGGCAGGTACCCCTCTCTGTTTCAGCTAGAGAGAAAACGGCAGTTTCGTTGGGGAGTGGGTTGTGGCAGTTTAAGGTTTTAACTGTGTAATGCGCCCGCAACATTCGAGAGACTCATGGACCACGTGCTAGAACATGTTCCAAAATACAAGTTTGTGGTCTATTTAGATGACGTCCTGGTTCACACCAGTGAGTTCGACGTGGCGCTCTCTAACTTAGAGATGGTTCTTAATGCGATAAGGGGGGCGAATCTTAAACTGAACCCTGCGAAGTGTTCTTTTTTACAACTTTTTGGGTCACATTGTGAGCGGGAAAAACTGTGCAGCTCCCCGGTGTTGGCTTACCCAAGGTTTGGGGAGAGGTTTATCGTCAACACGGACGCGAGCAATCACGGTTTGGGGCGGTTTTGTCACAGGTGCAGGATGGGGCCGAGCGAATGATCGCCCCAAACGGAACTATTGCGTGACGCGCCAAGAACTGTTGGCGGTAGTGGCTGGACTAGGGCATTTCCAGCCATACTTATATGCTGCTAGGTTTTGACTGCGGACTGACCATGCATCACTGACCTGGCTGATGCAGTTTAAGGAACCGGAGGGTCAGTTGGCGAGGTGGATCACCAAGTTGCAGGAGTACCACTTTAAAATCGAGCACCAGACCGGGCAACGAGATGGTAATGCTGATGCCCTGTCACGCTGACCGTGTAGTGATAAAAACTGTCAGTATTGCCAACGCGTTGCGGTGAAGGCCGTGGAAGTCATCGGGCGGTGTGCCGCTGTCAACGCCAACGTCTGGACCACGAGCGAGTTGTTCCAGGTCTCACGGGCTGACTTCAAGCTGGCACAAGAGGTGGATCCGGAGACCGCGTGGGATATCGGGGCGCTGCAAGCGGCGAGCCGCCCGGACTGGCAGACGGTGTTGACCAGGGGACGAGTGGCTAAAGGGCTGATGTCAAGCTTTCACAGTCTGCGGCTGGACAACGTAGTGCTATGCCGTATGTGGGAAGACCCAACGCGAGGCAGCCGAGTGATCCAGACGGTGGTTCCACAGGGCATGAGATCTGCAGTACTGGGGGCAGTTTATGGTGCAGTGGGCTCCGGCCATTTTGGTGTGACCAAGACGCTGAGACGCCTGCGACTGCAATTCTACTGGCCTTGCTGTCGCAACGACGTGGAACTGTTCGTACACTGCTGCGACATCTGCACTGCAAAAAAATGCCCTGCAGGTTCTTTACGAGTGCCACTACAGCCGATTGCAATCTGGGGCGCCAATGGAGAGTGTGGCTGCCGATGTGCCGGGCCCTTTCCCGCTGACAGACTCTGGTAACCGATACGTGATTGTGGCCATGGATTATTTCACGAAATGGCCAGAGGCGTATGCAGTACCAGACCAGAGTGCCTCCACGACGGTGGAGCGGCTGGTGGAGGAGCTCTTCTGCTGGTTCGGAGTCCCCGAGGTGCTGCACAGCGACCAAGGACGCAACTTCGAGGTGATGAGGGAGACGTGCCGGCGTATGGGTGTGCAGAAGACCCGCACAACACCCCTACACCCCCAGAGCGACGGTTTGGTGAAAAGATTCAACTAAATCCTGGCGACGCAACTGGCTGTTGTCATAGCAAAGAACCAGAGGGTCTCCACCTCGTCGTCCACAGGGACAGATTGGCCCCTTCCCGCTCTGAAGTTGCAGGGGGCGAACCACCACGATTGTTTCAGGGGGTGACTCACCTCTGGAGTTGGGAGGGTTGAGTGTGCGCTCGGAACCATGCCTGGGGTGTCCACGATGCAAACGCCGATTACCTGCCCGACTGTTGGACAGAGGTCAACTGGGACGTTTGACGGTAAAGGAGGGGGGGGGTGTAGCGCGGGACTCGCCATCTTGGCGTGCACGTCACGGCTTGGCACATTGCCCTGGCACACGTCACAGCTTGGCAGGTTGCCCTGCCAATAGGAAGTTTCCCCGTGGGTTTCACGGGATGTACCGCGGGGAGCGTGCGTGCACTTCGTGGTTTGGCAATGGGAAGTTGCCCCATGGATGTTCCGGGATGCGCCGCGGGAATATATATGTATATAAGGTAAGGGGTTCGCATGTCTGCGTGGTTGAAATGTTGGAGTTACTAAGTTACGTTCACGATCTCGTTAATAAACCCAATTTGGTTATGATGTCATCTCGACTCTCCGTCAGTTCGTCGGCAATGCCACAATATATATATATATATATATATATATATATATATATATATATATATCCTTTCATTTATTCATTCATTTATTATCTCCCGCTTTGTCCTCTATTAGGCTCGCGGTGGGGTTCCCCATGCCCATCCAGGGGAGTGCGTCTCGGGCGCTGGGCAGATAGACCCAGGACAGGGCGCCAATCCATCGCTGGGCACACATTCACTCACACAGACACACTCTATATGGGGCAATTTTTGAGAATTCAATTGACTTAATCCATGTTTTTTTGGACTGTGGGGGGAAACCGGATAACCCGGAGGAAACCCACGCTGACACGGGGAGAACATGGAAACTCCACCCAGATGGGGATTCGAACTGGGAATCCCTAGCGCTGAGAGGCGAACGTGCTAACCACTAAGCCACCGTGCCGCCCTATATATATATATATATATTCATTCATTTAATATCTCCCGCTGTATCCGTCTCGGGCGCTGGGCAGATAGACCCAGGACAGGACGCCAATCCATTACTGAATATATATATATATATATATATATATATATATATATATATATATATATATATATATATATATATATATTCAAATCCCCATCTTGGTGGAGTTTCCATGTTCTCCCCGTGTCCGCGTGGGTTTCCTCCGGGTTCTCCAGTTTCCTCCCACAGTCCAAAAACATGGATCAAGTCAATTGAGTTCTCCAAAATTTCCCCATATAAAGTGTGTCTGTGTGAGTAAGTGTTTGAGTGAGTGTGTGCCCAGCGATAGATTGGCGCCTTGTCCTGGGTCTAACTGCCCAGCGCCCGAAATGGCGCTGGGCATGGGGAACCCCCCCACCCCGCGACCCTAATATAGAATAAAGCAAAAGATAATGGATGTATGGATGGATGGATATACGTAGATATATAAATATAGATAATAAATAAACATTTGTAAAGCGTCACGACCTGTCATATTCATGAGTCTTAGACTCCAATCTGGCAACAAAGACTGTCTTTGTCAGCTGATGAAGTCACGTGACTGCCTGTCATGGCCGCACTGCCGAAGCTGAGAAAGCCAGTAGTGTGAGTGTTAGCGACCTGTCACTCTCATTTCAGCTGCACATTAAAGCGTAAGTCACGTTTGATACCGTTTCATTTACTTCACGCTCAAAAAGAAAACAAACTTTAAAGGCAGCAGTTTTGTAAACTTCTGTTGTCACAACCTGTGTTTGTGGAATACTTTCATATTTTAGTGATTACAACAATAACGCAAAATACAGATGTAACTTCATTCCGTTCCGATGTTTCTGTGGGTTATTGTGCTAAACTCTTCACTGTTCTTGTAAAGTTTATGGTTGAATTTCTGATAAGCTTTTTCTGAAGGGAAAGTCTTTCATTTCTGTAGCTATACTGTACAAAAAATTATTGCTACTTTGTTTGTTTGTGCTATTTTTCTTTAACATAGCAGTCTTTTTAAACTGTAGCATTACAACACTTACATATAAGCAGGATTGTAGGGGTTAAAGGTGGCTTAACTATCAATATTGACTTTCACACATCCCCAAACATATCACCCCCAACATATAGATCAACTGTTCGCTCATTTGTAAGTCGCTTTGGATAAAAGTGTCTGCAGAATGATTAAAGGTATTGCATTTCCATGTTCTCCCTGTGTCCTTGTGGGTTTCCTCCGGGTTCTCAGGTTTCCTCCCACAGTTCAAAAGCATGGATTCATGGTAAATTGAATGCCCTAAATTGTGTGTGTGAGTGAGTGAGTGTGTGAAAATACATTTTCCAAATGGATGCCCATCCAGGGGAGAATGTTTCGGATGCTGGGCAGATAGACCCAGGACAGGGTGCCAATCTATCCCTGGGCACACACTCACTCACACAAACACACTCTATATGGGGCAATTTGGAGAACTTAATTGACTTGATCCATGTTTTTGGACTGTGGGAGGAAACCGGAGAACCCGGAGGAAACCCAGGCAGACACGGGGGGAACATGGAAACTCCACCCAGATGGGGATTCGAACCGGGAATCCCTAGCACTGAGAGGCGAACGTGCTAACCACTAAGCCACCGTGCCGCCCCACCCTTTTTAATATTCGATAATATAAAGCACATTAGAATGATGGTGGAATAATTTAAAATGAGTCTTTTACTGAAATGTCTTATCAAAAATACTGGATGTAAAAAGTAATCTTTTTTTTCTCAAATAGTTTACTTTAAATTATTAAATCATCAGGTAAGGAGTCGGTTCTTGGTGCAAAAAAAAAACCCCAAAAAACTGCACTGTCTGAACTGTACAAACATCATGGACAATAAAATCCAACATTTCATGGACTATATGTGTTGACTATACATTATTTGTTGACTATATACAAACGGGGACATTCAAATTGATCTGAATGGATATGAAAACATGAGCGGAAATAAGAAGAGCTGCATGTTTCTACACAGGATGACAAAGAAACCATTAGTAATGCAGTTCTAATGACGGAAACACGTTAAATGTGTTAAAAGTCTAAAATAATAGGCTAAGATAAGTAAAGAAACGAGTAAACCAAACCTACGTCACTGTTTTACTGCCGAGTGAATGTTTTGCTGTGCAATAGTTAGCAGTTGTACTGTTGTGAAAAGTCATCTCCACTTTTCTAATCTAAGTAAATCCAATATAAGCTGTTGTGTTTCTGTGTGAAGTGCTTTCACACTTTAGATGGATGCATTCCAGTTGTGCTACTAATAAATCTATCTTTTCGATATGGCACCGACATTTTTTGACTCATCGACACAAGTTATGCAACAGAATTTCGTTAATCAATTACAATTACAATTGATGTAGCTGCCCAAGCCATAGTGCCCAGCAATAGATTGGCACCCTTTCTTGGGTGTATCTGCCCAGGCAACAAGCAGGGTTGTAGGGGTTACCAATAGTACTAAAGTTGGTTACCTATAAATACTGACTTTCCCCTCAAATTAAGATATATAAACTGTTCTTTCATTTGCATTCGCTTTGGATAAAAGTGTTTGCTAAATGATTAAAGGTACAAATAAACTAAAAGCGTAAAATGTTTCTATGCAGCAATGCTAAACTGAAAACATCAGATGTGACATGTTGCACATGATTACCCATGAATTTGTTCATTGTGTTGTGGGTCAAACTGTTATTCACAGGACTGATGAAGTGCTTCAAAAATATCTCCTGAATCACTCACTCTTAAACAAGCCTTTTGTAAATGTGAACTAATTAAGTTAATCAAGATGATTAATAGATTAGTGAAGAACACTGGAGCTTATCTTAATGCTTATAGATTAAAAGTTGGGAAAGTTCCCATTCAAGTCATTAGTCCAAAGCAGGACATACACAAATACATTCACACCCAGGGGAATATAGTATTACTGATTTACAAACTAAAATGTTATGTTATGGGAGAAACCTACACTGAAACGGAAAGAACATGGAGATTCCGGCATTTTTCTAAGCATCATGCCACATGTAGGTGTGGTATCTCAGGGGTTAGGGTGTTGGATTATCAATCTGAAGGTTGTGGCTTCAAATTCCAGGTGCACTGAAGTTACCAGTATGGGTTCTTTATAGTGTCACACCCCTTTAACAAAGGGGTGTTGTATGGCCAACCAAGTTGGGATACTTAAGTTAAGTTAAGTTAAGTTATTTATTTATATAGCGCTTTTTACAACAGTACATTGTCACAAAGCAGCTTTACAGAATGAAAAGCCTTTAAACCCCCAAAGAGCAAGCCGAAGCGACAGTGGCAAGAAAAAACTCCCTTTTATGTTGTTATTCAAGGAAGAAACCTTGGGAGGACCAAGACTCAGTGGGGGACTCATCCTCCTTGAGCGGCCAGGCAGCAACAACAGTGTAGGACAGCCATGTACAGATATTAAACAAATGTAAAAACTAAAAAACTAGAAAACTATAAGTGAGTCCATTAAGGGGGCGTCCTGCAGGACCGCCAGTCCAATTAATATTCAGGTTCCATCAGTGTTTGTCGGCAGAGCCATGGATGAAGATCTCCAGGAAGCCGGTCACACCTCAAAAGAAACAGACAGGGAAGGCAGTTAGAGCTAATAATAAAGCACGGCATTTAATAAATAAGTAATTTATTGACACAGTGCAGCATGTGACTCCGGCATGACTGACAAGAGCAGCATAACTAAAAGAGGAAGATACTGCAGGCTCTACATAGATGAGGTGGCGCCCCGGAACAGCATCATTTCAGTGCCACACCCCCCCCATTAATGATGAGGTGGGTGAAGCTGTGAAACGCCAGCATACACTGATCACAGATTACCCCCCAGCACAGCCAAGCCTGAGATCTACATCTTTGTCTACAGGGGATTAATTAAACGCAAGATTAAATAAATGTGTCTTTAGTTTATTCTTAAAGATTAATATTGATTCAGAATCACGAACGGTAACTGGAAGGCTATTCCAAAGTTGAGGAGCCTTGTGGGAGAACGCTCTTCCACCAGCAGTAATTTTATTTATTCTAGGAGCTAAGAGTAAACCAGCACTTTGAGATCGGAGCTCACGTGTTGGCTTGTACAATTGAATCAGCTCACTCAGATACTGTGGAGCCTGATTATGTAGAATTTTATATGTTATTAATAAAATTTTGTACTTAATACGAAACTNGGACCCAGGACTGACCCTTGTGGGACACCATATTTAACTTTGGCGAGATCAGAACATTGGTTGTTAACACAGGTAAATTGATATCGATCTGTCAGGTAGGATTTAAACCACTGGAGTGCAGATCCTGTGATGCCCACAGTGTTTTCTAATCTATCAACTAAGATGTTATGGTCTATAGTGTCAAAGGCTGCACTAAGATCTAATAATACAAGAAAAGAGAGTTGGTTATTATCAGAGGACATTAATAAGTCATTAACGACTTTAATTAAGGCTGTCTCAGTGCTATGATGAGACCTAAAACCTGACTGAAAAACTTCATGAACGTTATTAGCTAGAAGATGGCGATTCAGCTGATTAAACACAATTTTTTCTAGGATTTTAGAGACAAAAGGGAGGTTTGATATTGGTCTATAGTTGGACAGTATTAGAGGATCTAAATTCGTTTTTTTAATTTAATTAATACTTGGGGCGGCACGGTGGCTTAGTGGTTAGCACGTTCGCCTCTCAGCGCTAGGGATTCCCGGTTCGAATCCCCATCTGGGTGGAGTTTCCATGTTCTCCCCGTGTCTGCGTGGGTTTTCTCCGGGTTCTCCGGTTTCCTCCCACAGTCCAAAAAACATGGAACAAGTTAATTGAATTCTCAAAATTGCCCCCTATAGAGTGTGTCTGTGTGCGTGAGTGTGTGCCCAGCGATGGATTGGCGCCCTGTCCTGGGTCTATCTGCCCAGCGCCCGAGACGTTCTCCCCTGGATGGGCATGGGGAACCCCACCGCGACCCTAATAGAGGATAAGCGGAAGATAATGAATGAATGAATGAATTAATACTTGTGAGGAGGAGTACTTGTGAGTGGGGATACTTGTAAAGAGGGGGTACTTGTGAGTGGGGATATACTTGTAAAGGGGGGTACTTGTGAGAGGGGGATACTTTTAAAGGGGGGTACTTGTGAGTTGGGTATACTTGTGAGTGGGGAATGCATGTGAGTGTGGGATACTTGTAATTGGGAGATACTTATAAATGTGGGATACTTGTGAGTGTGGGATACTTGTAAAGGGGGGATACATGTGAGTGGGGATACTTGTAAAGGGGAGGATGCTTGTGAGTGGGGAATGCATGTGAGTGGGGGATACTTGTAAATGTGGGTACTTGTTAGTGGGGGATACTTGTTAGGGGGGATGCTTAGGGAGCGGGGATGCTTGGGAAGTCTGCAAAATGTAAAAAACCTGTTCCCTTTGTTGTAGATGAAGAGCCTCTGGTACAATCTGGATACATACTAACATCTGAGCCTCACTAAAAAGCTGGAAAAGTGAAGCAAGAGCCATTATGCATCCATTTGGGCGTGAGGAGGAGAGCTCGGTGCAGGACTTGTTTGTCTTTTTTACACAGTGCTTACAGCATGGAGAGTGGGAACTGGCTGTGGCCTGCGTTAACCAACTCTACCATGCTGCTCAAGATGTACCGAGGCACCCTGCTGACATCATTGCTGACATCGTTACACATCCATATGCCTTAGAGTAAGTATACAGGAAAATGTTTAAAGAAAGTATATTTATACGTTTATATTCTGGAATGCAAAATAATCCACCTTATTAAGAAGATAAATAGAAATATTATACTACATATATTTATATACTACATATACTACACCTAGTTTATAAAGTGTATCATGGCAACAACAAGTTTAAAAAAAAAATCAGTTTAAACTTAACTTATCCACTGATTCTGTGCTAATCGAGAGAATTCAGAACTATAGAAAGAAAGAGAGAATGAATACTTTCTTTAACCCACAGAAAATTTAGCAACCAATAGCACCTGATAATACCTGGCAACCTGAAAATTTTTGATCACCTGTCTTTTCCTTTCCCAATGAATTATGACTGAGCTTTCTGATTTATAAATTTCCCCATTGTGGGACTAATGAAGGTATAATCATCATCATAATTATTATCACATCAGAAAATTGTAGTAAATGTTTCAATATGGATACAGTTTGGTGTAAATCATTTCATGTTGTGAAGACATTTGGATAGTCTGTTGATGTCGTTCTGTCCACTATTTTTTTTATCAGAGGTTTTTCTTCTTTTTCTAGATGGAAATCAGCAGGAAGTCCTCACAAACTGGCTTGGTTCTGGCTGCATGTGCTGGAAAAACACTCAAAAGGAAAGGTAACCTCAGCTGCTGTGACAAAAGGTTGTGGGATTAAATTGAATCATTCATCATCAGCTTGGGCTTCTCGTTCTTTCCTATTGTCAGGTTTCTGGAGCAGTCAGGAGAGAACTGGCCTTTTTACTGCTTTTGGAGGAGATTGGAGAGGACGTTCCAGAGTCTGTACTAAATGTAAGCCAGCCACCTCTAATTATACTCATTTCATGTTCATTTCAACTAATTGTTTTCTAGTTTAATCTTATATTTTCATCTCCTCTTTATTGGTACAAATGCCACAAAGGTTCATATCACGCATACACCTCCTAATAGTATTAAAACACCCAAAGGTTTTTGGTTTTAATTAGTATTTACACAGTTTAGTGTCTCAAATTTATTCATTCATTATTTTCTGCTTAAGCCTGTATTAGGGTTTGGGGAGGGGTTCCCCATGCCCATCCAGGGGAGAACGTTTCGGACGCTGGGCAGGACTAGACACCAATCTATCGCTGGGCACACCCACTCACACAGACAAACACTATATGGGGCAATTTAGAGCATTCAATTGACCTTGAATTCCTGTTTTTGAACTGTGGGAGGAAACCTAATAACCCGGAGGAAACCCACGCACACACAGGGAGAACATGGAAACTCCACCCATGTTTGGATTCGAACCTTGATCTGAAAATGGAATGTGCTAACCAGTAACCACCAGGCCACCATACTGGCAAAAATATTATTCTATAACTGTCATTCATTCATTCACTATCTTCCACTTAATCCTCTACTAGGATTGCAGGGGCTGGCCAGATACATCCAGAACAGGGCACCAATCTATCATTGGGCACACTTGCTTACACAGACAAACACACCCTATATGGGGCAATTTTGAGCGTTGATTTTACCCTAAATTCATGTTTTTGGACCGTGGGAGGAAACCGGAGAACCCGGAGGAAACCCACGTGGACATGGGGAGAACATGGAAACTCCACCCAGATTAGGATTCAAAGTGTTTATAATGTACTTTGAAATTAAGGCATAACAAATATTTAATTATATTTAAATATATATTATTTTTTTTGACACAAATGTATCTAAATTTTGGACCCCACCAACTTTTTTCACCTTATATGACAGTTAAACAGAATGAAAACTTTCATTCTGCAATGACATTCAAATTAACTTTTGAAAGTTCTTCCCACCATAGTTGCAGAAGTTCCCCCCAATGTGCTGCACGTGTCTGCTCTGCCTTCAACATGAACCATTATTTATGAATTACAGTCATCTCTAGTACCTGTAATGCAAACTCAGCAAAACAGATGGTACTAATAATAATTTGCTAATAATTATTTGCTAATGTTATGTAATCACACAGTGGCTTAGTTTTAGGATATACGATTGTGATTAAACAGATCACAACTTGTTTTGGCAGAAGATTTTGCAAGAATAAAGGTTTAAGTAAAATGACATTTTACGCTCTGTACGTTGTTCCTAACTACACCTCTTTCCTGTGATTTATTCAAAATTATACATGCACTGAAGTAGATTGCTTTACTGATCCAAATGTGAAGCAGACAGAGGGGTGCAATACTGTCTAATAATGTTATGGATTGACAAACAGCTCAGCCAATCAGATTTAAGGACTGGTACCACCCGTTTTATAAAAGAGATTCTAGTAATTGTTGTGCCTTAGCAATATTTAAAATACAAATGTAGTATTTTTGACTCTGAGTTGAGTGTATATATTAATCTCTCTACCAGGAGCTGCATCGGACCTTTTTAGATTCTGAAAGACAAGCACGGAAAGACTCAAGCTCCTCTTCTGGATCTCCTCCTCCTTTGAGTGCTGCTGTTCAGTCCTCCATCCTGTCCCTCCTGTCCTCGCACCAGTCTCGTCTGGTCTACTCTCTCCTGGGATTTCTTAAACACCCTGATTCAACTGCTTTGTTTCTGCGACATCTCCTGAAACTTGTGCAGGACAGAGAAAGTGAGCGGAGTGAGCGATGGGTTCAGAATGTATGTGGCATGTTGGCTTTGGCGCCAGATAAAGCAGCAGAGATGAAGGAACTCTGGGAGGGTCTCTGGAAGAAGAGGGATGGGGCAATGACTGAAGAGAAAGTAATGGGTTGCCTTCTCCGGCCCAAGAAACAAACGCTACTAATGAGTTACTGCAATACAGCTCTGCAAATGAACAGAGAGACCCTGCTCTGTGATGTTCCCCAAACTCAGGGTGAGCATTCACTTTAGGCACCCATTCTGTTTTTATTTTGTTTTTTAGTAACATGCTTCAATTTAATAATCACTAAGCTTTTTATTTTTTATGATTACCAATTGGGTGGCACGGTGGTTTAGTGGTTAGCAGGTTCTCCTCTCAGCGCTAGGGATTCCATGTTCGAATCCCAAAATGGGTGGAGTTTTCATGTTCTCACCGTGTCCATGTGGGTTTCCTCCGGGTTCTCTGGTTTCCTCCCACAGTCCAAAAACCTTGATCAAGGGAAATTGAATTCTCCAAATTGCCCCATATAGTAAGTATTAGTGTGTGTGTGTGTGTGTGTGAGTGAGTGTGTGCTCAGTAATGGATTAGCACCCTGTTCTGGGTGTATCTGCCCAGCGCCCGAAAGGTTCTCCCCTGGATAGGCATGGGGAACCCCCCCACCTCCTGCGACCCTAGTAGAGGATTAGACATGAGATAATGGATGGATGGATGATGGCCAATTGTCACAAATAGCTTTACAGAAATCTAAAGCATTAACAAAACAAAAAGCAACAAACCGCAAATATAAGAGTTGTCGTGGGTTTTATACTCATCTTTTATCTTGGGTGGGGGGGGGTGATAAGCAGGGGGGAGGCATGTGTCAGATGCAAGCAGTGGTGGCCATGGTAATCACTACTTAAATTTGTGAAGTTTGGAGGCAAGATCTCAAAATCCTAGCTAAACCCTCAATCCATCAGGACCTGGCCTTCCAAACTGATGGCAATGGATGGCCCCCCATGACTCTAGTAGAGGATTAGGCGGAAGATAATGAATGAATGAATTAATAAAATGTCATGGGCCAATTTAGTGTTTCTAGTTCAGCTATCAGCATGTCTTTGTGTAATGTGAGTGGTAAATGCATTTGGGCACAGGGAGGACATGCAGACTCCAAACACATCCTTAAGGCCTTTTTTTTTGTCATGGGCTGGAAGCACTAACCTCTGCACCCCTGTGCAACACACAGAGATTGACCAGTGGAAAGACTGTTGGTCAAGATGAGATGCCATCTTGATGAAATGTTTAGGGGAGATGACATTGGAGTTATAAAACTAGATTGTTTAACAAAATTTCAGATGTTAAAGAACTGCCTGAGGAGTTGGGAAGAAGCATAATGGTTCTGTCAGGAGAAGGGCAATTGTAAAAAAAAAATATATATAATAAAGATCTACATTGTATCCCAATATAATGGTTGGGAGCACAGTGCAGGTTCAGCCATGATACAGCGCCTCTAAAGCAATGATGATGAAGGGCCTTGCTTAAGGGCAATCGTACACAACTTTTTGGTAAACAAGCTTGATAAATTATTACCCAAACCACTGAGCTAGCACACCCTTATATGTCATTTCCTTTGCTTTTTTGTTAGAATGTTAGAATGCAAGTATTTAAAGTCAAACACCACATTTGCTAAATGGAATGTCTAGAACTGATCTTTGATTAGCGCATTTCAGGCTTTTTTGTGGATTGTCATTTTACCTTATTTATCTTGTCTTATTTATTAACTTATTTATTCATTATCTTCCGCTAATCCTCTATTAGGGTCTGTGGGTGCCTGTATGTCTGCCTGTATGTCTGCCTGTATGTCTGCCTGTATGTCTGCCTGTATGTATGTCTGCCTGTATGTGTGTCTGACTGTCTGGGTGGGTGCCTGGGTGTCTGTGTGTCTGTGTTTTTGGCTGTCTGTGTGTCTGTGTTTTTGGCTGTCTGTGTGTCTATATATGTGTGTCTATATATGTGTGTCTATATATGTGTGTCTATATATGTGTCTGTCTGGCTTCCTGGGTGTCTGGGTGGGTGTCTGTGTGTGGGTGTTTTGACGGGTGTGGGGGTGTCTTCCTGTCTGTGTCTGCATATCTGTCTTAGTGCTGGGGATCCAGGTTCGAATCCTGATATGGGTGAACTTTCCATGTTCTTCTTGTTTCCACATGGGTTTACTCTGGGTTTCTCTAGTTTCCTCCCACAGTCCAAATAGACAAAGCTAAATTGGCTGTTCTAAATTGCTCTTCTATAGAGTGTGTGTGTATGTATGTATAGGTGAATGTGTGCCAAGCGATGGATTATGCTTGCTGTTAACATTCTCCCTAATTGGGGTGTTTCCCTGGTGTGTGTGTGTGTGTGTGTGTGTGTCCACAACCGTAGTAGAGGATTAAAAGAAAGATGATGAGATATTCTAAGGAAAAATGTAGGCATTACGTTTTAAACGACCTGCAGTGTGGACTAATGTAAAATCTGGAATATATGATTGTTGGTTACAGTGCTTGTTATATTTTAAATTTATAGTATGTTTCCTTTTATTCACTCATTTTTGAGTGTCCTGGAAGCACAGTGAAGTTATAAAGTGATCTATTTTGCTGGGGAGCAATTGGGGTTAGGTGCCTTGGCCAAGGGCACTTCAGCCTTGGTGGGACAGGGAATCAAACTGGGGATGTTCAGGTCACAATGCTGGTTCTTTAACCACAAGCCTATCACTGCCCCCTCAGTAATGAGTTATCACTGCAAGAAGGTTCCGGGATTGAGGCTCAGGCAGGCCAGACAAGGTTCTTAATCTATGGAGTTTGTATGTTCTCCTTGTGCCTGTGTGTTTACTTTATAGTTTCTTCCGTATTTGGTCATGTAGCAGATGATTTTACCCAGTGACTTACAAATATCCCAACTTGGTTGGGGTCAGAATACAGGGTTGTTACAGCATTCCTGGAGCAATGAGGGTTAAGGGTCTTGCCCAAGGACGCACATTGGTAACTTCAGTGGACCTGGGATTTGAACCTACAACCTTCAGATTGATAGCCCAACACCCTAACCACTGAGATACAACACCTACATACATACATCCACATATGTGAATTAACAATACTTATTTGTTCTATATGTCAGTGTGTTCGGATGTCCTTTTATCCAGCATATGCATTTCCGTTTCCATTTAAGAGACGCTTTTATCCAAAGCGATAAACCAGCTACACTGTGGAATTATCAAACCTGATCGTTATCTGATCCTGCACACTACACACTACTGAAGACACATCTTTTTAACAAACACCTGTTGTGGAGAGGAAAAAAAGGGGGGGGGGGTTGTGCTACTGAAGACGTATATGCTTCTCTCCTTATGTGCTGTTTATAGTATTTGCTGCTGCAGCAAAAACGGCTTTGGCATTCTGGCTTAGTTTTATTTTGCACGTGTACATCTTTATTGCTGACATCTTTAAACACAATCACATTTTTTTTTATTCATAAGACATTAATATACTTTCAAATTATTCATTCATTCATTATCTCCCGCTTATCCTCTATTAGGGTCGCGGTGGGGTTCCCCATGCCCATCCAGGGGAGAACGTCTCGGGCGCTGGGCAGATAGACCCAGGACAGGGCGCCAATCCATCGCTGGGCACACACTCACTCACACAGACACACTCTATATGGGGCAATTTTGAGGATTCAATTAACTTGATCCATGTTTTTGGACTGTGGGAGGAAACCGGAGAACCCGGAGGAAACCCACGCAGACATGGTGAGAACATGGAAACTCCACCCAGATGGGGATTTGAACCGGGAATCCCTAGCGCTGAGAGGCGAATGTGCTAACCACTAAGCCACCGTGCACTTTCAAATTAGTTCAAGTAATTTATTAATATAGCACTTTTTACAATAGTACATTGTCCCAAAACAGCTTTGCAGTGTTATAAGCCTTCAAACCAACAAACTTCAAGAACAAGCTGAAGCTGAAGTGGAAGTGGCAAGAAAATCTCCCTGTTATGTTGTTATTTTGAGAAAGATACCTTGGGAGGACCAAGGCTCAGTGGGGGACTCATTCTCCTTAAGCGACCGGGCAGCATCAACAGTGTAGGACAGACATGTACAGATTGCCTGATGATCAGGTGACCTGTATTTAACAATTGGAAATCTATTCAAGTCTATTGAGGGCATCATGCAGGACTGCCAATCCAATAGAAATCCAGGTTCTGTCCAGCACACTTCAGGTCGCAGGCCGAACAGGACAAACATTTCTTTAACAAACTAAAAGTAAATGTTTTCTGAATATTATTAAGGAATTAAAACAGACAGGAATATTATTCCACTATAAATAAACTTCAAGTTTATACAACTTTATATAATAAATTGCTCTCCATACAAATATCTCGTCAGCCATAAAAGTTAGAATTCTGAACATGCTGTGAAAAAAACAACAAAAAAACCCTGAAAAATTAAATAAAAATAATTATTTTCCATAAAAATAAAATTAAAATTCAGTTTTCTTTGCTCTGATTATTTTTCCCTTTACATTTTCAACAGTGTAGGACAGCCATGTACAGATTGTGTGGTGATTAGGTGACCTGTATTTAACAATTGGAAAAACTCTAACCTGCAGCACTGATAGCATTAGTGGCTGTTATGTAATGTGTAGTGATTCTTAAAAAATAATAGGTGCTTCCTTTTCCAAGGTAATTAAGTTAATTAAGGCAAGGTAATTAACTTTGTTATATCACTATATACATCTGTTGTATTGATTTTCTGCTTGCCATCTTCTAACCTCATGATCAGCTGCGGTTATTTTTCCAGCAAATTCCATGTTGTCACCTGACCCCATAACATTCTTCTTTTTGGTTGTCTGCTTCCTTTATTCAACTCACATGAATTGTGTTTTTAGGGAAGTGAGAGAAGTTGGAAACAATTGTAATGTAGTCTGGATGTTTGCCCAGATTTAAGGTGTAATTACTGCTGACTTTGTGCTAACCACATGAACATGTGGTATGTCATCTAATGTGTGTTTTTCTGTGTGTGTGTGTGTGTGTGTGTGTGTGTGTGTGTGTGTGTGTGTGTGTGTGTGTGTGTGTGTGTGTGTGTGTGTGTAGTGGACCTACCTGAAGCAGAGCGACTCATGCTTAGCCTCTGCCGCAATGATGACCACCAGCTGGTTTGGAAAGTAATCTACTTTGAGTGTTTGAACAATGGAAAACACTTTTTGGAGCAGGTTTTGGTAAGAGAACAAGGACTTGCTCTTCATTTTCTTTTTCCTTCCTTATTTCAATCACTCAATCTCCATGTCCATCATAAAATCTGCATTGGAATGTCTGTTTAAACCTAGCTTAGTGAACCTGGCCCTTAGCAAATAGCCTGATAAACACAAGTTACAGTACCAGTCAAAAGTTTGGACACACCACATTTTTGCTCCATCGTCTATTTTCTCCACCGACGAGCGAGAAAATCAAGTGGAAGGAGATGACATGACACAGGACAGTTAAGACTTTGTATGAAGTGGAGTTTTATTGATATATAACAATAAAAAATCCTAATGGGAAATATCCATCCATTATCTTCCACTTCATCCTCTACTAGAGTTGCCCATGCCCATCCAGGGGAGAACATTTCAGGTACTGGGCAGATACATCCAGGACAGGGCGCCAATCTATCGCTGGGCACAATCACTTAATTACACAGACACATACACAAACACATTCTTATGGGGCAATTTTGAGAATTCAATTGACCTTGATCTATGTTTTTTTTTTATCTGTGGGAGGAAACCGAAAAACCCGGACGAAACTAATGCGTAAATAATATTTGTAAATGAAAGTGGTGATAAAAATAGGGAGTAAAATAATAAAAATTTGGACACACCCCCTTCTTGCTCCATTGTCTATGTTCTCCTCTTACCATTTAGACGAACTTTAGTTTTTCACTCACACTCTGTAGTACATCTGTTTTTGGTTAGTCCTCTGTTAGATCTATGTTCACTATTTGTCAAGACCAGGTATAATTTGGGTGATGGATTGTTTATTGTCAGTTGTGGTGAGGGAGTTTAGTGCAGCAGTGCTACTGTAGTTTCACCTTACCTCAGTGACACTGCTGTTTGGATTATTTATTAATTATTTTAACTAATTGTTTGTTAGCAACATTAAAACCCTTACTCACAACTGGAGGATAAATCATTTATTTCACTATTAACTTATCGGAAAGCATACAAGCGTTAAAAACTTTTAGCGTTATGCATTAACAGCAGCTCCTCAGAGACATGGATATAGAAGGTACATCACAGATTATTCAATAGAGCCGTGTGCTGACTCATTTTTGCATTTCACCAGGACAATGAGCACCGTTTAATAGGAATAGTATTTGAAACATACTGTGGGCTCAGTAAATCAGCAGGCTGAAACCCAGTGAACTGTTTATAGAATTAAAAATGAACTATTCTCTGTTTCTTAGCATTGAACCACAGCTCACAATGTTTTTCTCATCTGCATCAGTGTAAGAAAGCACTGAAGGCTTTTCTTTCCAGTATCAGTACTAAACCCCATCTGACACATTCTGCTCTGGTCTAAATTACTACTCTTGCCATTATCTCTATTTTAACTGGTTAATAAGTGTTGTATTAGTGTACAGCATATGCCAAGAGAATCTATTCAAATTTACAGTCCAAATCCATGCCATGACTTAACGAGTGGAGGCAGAGTTAGAGAGTTCAATTGATGGATGGATGGATGGATGGATGGATGGATGGATAGAGGGATGGGTGGATGGAGGGATGGACTGACGGATGGATGGATAGAGGGATGGATGGATGGCCGGATGAAAGGATGGATGGATGGACGGATGGATAGAGGGTCGGACGGATGGATAGAGGGTCGGACGGATGGATAGAGGGATGGGCGGATGGATAGAGGGATGGATGGGGATGGGGATTTAGATCAAGATGGAGTTGGGGATTAAAATGGAGATATGTACAAATGTATGTACAGTGTAATAGTTTGAACTGAGGTTATGGGTTGAAGACGCAGCAGCATCAAGCAGCCTTCAGTGGCGCCTGAGTGAAGCTTTTGACTGACACATTACCATTCTGTATCACCACTAGTGTAAGTTCCTTTGCTGTAAACGTAAAGCTAATGCCATTTTTGGATTGTAGGTTACCGGGCTTGATCTCATAAAGAAGGAGGAGTTTTCCCACCTGGAATCATTTTTAGGTGTGGAGTTTCAACCACTATCTCGCCTCCTGCTTCTGTTAGGGTGGAAGCACTGCCACAGTCTTGGATCTGCCCAGGCTCTACTCAGGATACTTCATCAGCAACAGGTAGAAACACAGTAGCAGATGTACAGATTCTTTTTTTTCTAATGGTCTTATCAGCTTTGGTCATGTACAGAATCCCAGCTTTTAAACAGGAATGTGTTAATAAACCATCTTACATGCCATTTTTTGTAGAGTTAACTTTGTGGTTAGAATGTTGGGATAGCAATCCAACCCTGAGTCTACCAAAAGAAAAACTTAGTTGAAAATGTGTTGGTGTTGGCAATAAAGTCCATTTATGTTGGGGAACCCTGTCTCCAATCCTCATTACTCACTCCATCATATAATGTTTTAAATAAAAACTCTGACCTAATTAAATCAGAATTAAAAATGCCTTTTTAACAGCTTTGCATTTTAAACATATTTACAAAAACAGCTATTATATGGTTATTCATTCGTTCATTATCTTCCGCTTAATCCTCCTTTGGGGAGGGGGCGTTCCCCATGCCCATCCAGGGGAGAACGTTTCGGGTGCTGGGTAAATACACCCAGGACATGGCATTAATCTATCATTGGGCGCACAAGGGGAATTTTGAGCATTTAATTTACTTTGAAGCCATGTTTTTGGACTGTGGATAGAACCCAGAGGAAACCCACATGGACACAGGGAGAACATGGAAACTCCACCCACCTTGGAATGTGAACTTGGATCCCCAGAGCTGAGAGTAGAATGAGCTAACCACTAAACCACCATGCCGCCCAAAGTGTTGTATGTTATTGTTCTTAAACCTAAACAGATATCTGGTTCTGACTTTCTCTTTCCCTTTTCCTATGTGTTTTCTGTAAACAGGCTCAGGCCAGTGACGTGGTGCTGTTTGAGTTCGCAAACCTTCTTTCCTCTCAGTTAGGGGTGTTGGAATGGTGCTGCGAAAATAATCTGTAAGTTCATTATCCACATGAAACAATACACTAATGATGGTGCTGCAAATACTTTATGTAATGTATATAATTTTCATAACACATCCATTATTTTCCGCTTTCTCCTCTACTAGGGTCGCAGGGGGTTCCCCATGCGCATCCAGGGGGTAGTGTCTTTGGCGCTGGGCAGATACACCCAGGACAGGGCGCCAATCTATAGCTGGGCACACACTCACTCACACTCACATGCTTTATGGGGCAATTTTGAGAATTCAATTGACTTGATTCATGTTTTTGGATTGTGGGAGGAAACCGGAGAACCCGGAGGAAACCCATGCAGACACGGGGAGAACATGGAAACTCCACCCAGATGGGGATTTGAACCAGGAATCCCTAGTGCTGAGAGGTGAACGTGCCAACCACTAAGCCACCATGCCGCCCTTTTATAGCACATAAAATTTTTTATATTTATTTATATGGTAAATGTTTAATATAGATAAGTGGTACTCAAACTTTTGGTGGCATTATTGTGGATAAATAATGGTAATGAGGTGTTGTTAGGTGCGAAACGGCGTGCCGTTACATCTCTTTCCAAGATTTACAAACATACTATAATAAAAAATAAGGTTTGATTCAAAAATGCGTTTATTAAAGTTAAAATCACTAATAAACTTGGCTTCTGCGATGTAATCTAGTCTGGTTTTTAGTGAACACTTATCGCTAAGTAACCTATTTCCGGTTTCTTTAACAATCAAATACTGCCATGTATCAGAAGATTACAGAGTTTAAAAAATACATTGGGAAAATAATCTATTGTATACCCACTATCTTGTGTACCACCTCGTGCTACTTTGCATGCCACCAGCGATACCTGTACAACAGTTGATGATGAGTATGAACCATTATTTTCCCGATAAAGTTATGGTAAAGAGGTTTTGCAGGTGCAAAGTATTGTTACAACTATTTCTGTGATTTATTCACACTAATACACAACCTTAAGTGCATTATTGTTTTTATAAAACAGTTACAAACACATAATAATGAAAAAAAAAAAAACAAGGTTTGATTTTAAGAGCCAAATTGCTAATAACCTGTTCTTCCACTACGTATTCTAGTCTGGGTTTTAAGATAAACACTGATCACTGAGTAACATGTTTCCGGTTACTTTAACAATCAAATTCTGCCTTCTAGTGGAACAAAATGCAGTTTATAAAATACATTGGGAAAATAATGTATTATATATCTATACCATTATCTGGCCTCCACCTTGTGCTACTTTGCAGCGGTACAGCAGTTTAAGAACCACTGATGAAGATGATTAATAGAAACCATTATAAATATTCTTTATTGCTTCCTCAGACTGATACGTCTAAGTTAATTAAATGTAATAATAGATAATTGCTCAGAATGTCTAATACATTATCTCTAATATTGTATGTTTGGTTACACAGAGACATATCCCATGAGGCTTTGCAGTCGCAGTTGCACTCTCTGGATCAGCACTCTGCTCTGCATGTGCTTCATTCTCTCACTTCCCTGTCCAAATACGAGGAGTGCAAAGTGCTGGAACTACTCCAGACAGCAGGTACTGTAAGCTTACATGGTTCTATTGGTTTATCATTATGGGATTTAGCGGCGCGGTGGCTTAGTGGTTAGCACGTTCGCCTCTCAGCGCGGTTCTCAGGGGTTCAGCGCTAGTCTCTATATTTCTATAACCGCCTTCTGTTTCTGTATTTGGTTAGTTTTTTTTTTTTGGGGCGTGACAATAAACCCTCACTTAACAAACTTCTGTAAAGGCTAGTTAACGAACTGTTCCTGTCTGAACAGCAGTCAATGACACTCATGGTAGCAGGCAATATTATGATTTGTTGCTTATTGAAGCCCTCAGCTGTTGTACAAGCTAGGATTCAGAATGTTCAGTTATACGTCTATATAAAGTTCAAAGTACTTCAATTACCACCAAATTTGACATACTTACTTTTGGGGACCCTGCTGAGGTTTATATACTCTCATATAGCTATCTATCCCATGTCGGTGTGCCTTTGCTATTAAGAAGCATATTATAGGCATATTGTGCGATAAACCAATAAATTAACATTCCATTTAAAGGTCTGGTACAGTCTTACATTGGCAGATTTCTATTTTAATGGTACAGTGCGACCAATAACGCATAAATTATATCATAAATTATAATAAATCAAATACAACATTTTCAGGAATTGTCATCACAAGCTAAGGACAAAGCCTCTAGTATAGAGCTGTCGAACTTAAAGCACACTTCAGGTTACGGGCTGAACAGGATAAAATTTTCTTGAACACATTAAAAGTATAAATATTATTAATGAATTAAAAAAGACAGGAATATTCACAATATATCGATTTAAAATAGATTATTATTATAGTTTACAACTAATTAAGTAATCAATTAAAGGGGTCTAAGTCATGTCCAAAGTCCGGCCCATTCTTATAAAATCTAATTCCATCTTTTCTTATTTTTATTTCCCCATAATAATAACATTATGTTAATAAAAGAAATCCTATAATGTTATGCCTGATTTGTCTATATATATGTATGTTATATTTGTTGTATTTAAAAAAAAATTACTCGTAAACATAATGTGTACTTGCCTTCTTTTAGGAGAGTCATCATCAGCAGATGTTCAGAACTCTGCTTTGCAGCGGAACATTACTCTCTACAAGGGATTCTGTGCCATGAAGTACGCTGTGAGTGCTGTCTGCATAAATACACACCCAGATGTTGCTGGTCTGGACTTTGTACAAACACAGCTTAAGCAACAAATTCAGGACTGCCAGTCAGTTGAAGGTTTGTAATATCTATTTTCTTAAGGTATACTTTGGAAACAGTCAGTATGCTGTTCATTAGCATCGGTGCATTATTATATTAACAAGATAGATGATTCAAATTTATAGACGTGTTTATAGTTAAATATTACTATTTCTAGTAATTTAGTTTTTCACGAAAGCCAGTGTAAATGTAGGCCTTGTGACCGGCCTTTCCCATTCCCACCAAGTAATTTGGTGAAGTGCCTTTAGGAAAGGCACCCGAGCCCTAATTGTGCCCTGGGTGCCATCTACAAGGCTGTACACTACTCACTGTGTGTATATGTGTGTGTTTCACCGTACGGATGGGTTAAATGCGAAAGACAAATTCCTCTGTGTGTAAAAGCACAGTAGGCAAAATAGATCACTTAATCTTTCTTATTAGTTGCACCCCCAGAGTGAAATAGGTCCTCAGTCCCCTCTGGCTACTCGTAAGAGGCGAACAATTGAAGTGCCCTGTTTGCCATGGGGTGTGACCCGTGTCTGTGGAGGGAAGGATCCTGGTGTTTAAGGGGTGGATATAGCTGCGGCTGCCTTGTACCCAACACAACACTTTGGCCCTGACTTCGCATAGACGGGAGGTTGAAGAGACCCGCTCCAACCAATTGGCTGGTCAGGACGTGCCCTAGGTAGTATCCCATGTGTGATCCCTAGAAGGCGCTGGCTCAGGGTCAATTGAACGCAAAGAACTACCGGTGAGTTGAGTATACTATTTTATAGCCCTGGTATCGACCACTGGATGTCCGTGGCTCAGCATACCCCGGTTGGGATTCTGAGGCGGATGGGGAATAAGGATAATGAAATGTAAATCAAACAACTATGAATTCCAAACAAAGCTCAAAATGAAAACTCCTAGACTATGATAATGAGACAGAACTGACATCTCACTTGAGCTCCAAAGTCCAAATGCAAACTGACCTAGATTTGTGATAATGGAATCTACCCAAGATGACATGATGATAAGTAAGTTATTACCTTTTGCCATCCAGAAAGGTATCATGGTAATAGCAGACACAATAAAAGATGCAAAGAAGCTAAGAACTGGCCAAATACTGATCGAATGCCTCAAAAAAGTCCAGGCAAATAACTTGTTGAAAATTAAAATATTTGTAAACGTTAACATAAATGTTTTCGCTCACCCATACCTACCTAAACAGCAGCAAAGGAGTCATCCGATGCTGAGACCTAGGAGACATGGAAGAGGAGTACATAACAAAGAAACTGGCCTCACAAGATGTATGCAATGTAAAAAGAATTACAATCAAAAGACAAGATAGAAAAACCGCAACTAATACATACATCATAACTTTCAACAAAACCACACTGCCTATCAAACTCCTGATAGGATTCCAAAGGACAGATGTAGATACATATGTCCCCAACCCCACTAGATGTCACAAATTTCGGAAATTTGGACATGGATCGAACAGATATAGGAACACCATAATGTGCTGCAACTGTGGGGAAGAGGGACACGAACAATCATGCACCAACAAGCCCAAGTGCAAGAGTTGTGGAGACCTACATGTGGCATCAGATTTGTCAAAACATTTGCTGATGTTATAAAAACAATAAAAGCAAACAGTTGCCAAACGGACCACACATGGATCAATGGACCACAGGTAATAAATCCCACTAAAGAACCAATCCTTCCAAAATAAAAAAACATATCCACACAGAGTACAGGCCTGACCCCACAACTAAAAATAAACAATAGGAAATCTCAAGAAAAAATGGACAATAAATAAGATAAAATACAAAAAACAACCATGTTGAGACAACAAACACCTCAGATGAAGAGAATCGAAAAAGAGAGGAAACTAAGGACATAGACCTGAAGGAAGAGGGACACACCAGGCATTACAGTAATTACCGAAAAAGCAGAAGTGAAACTCGATCAAGCGTAATGAAACCCAAAGGCCTGAAAGCTATTATAATAAACTCCAAACTAAAAACTAATAAACTCCAACGGCTAGCACTAAGCATTAACCCATCTATTATATGCCTTCAAGAAACAACTAATACAATACAACTCAAAAGCTTTACTGTATTCCAAAAGCCAGGATCAAATTGGCAAAGCAAGTTGAGGGACAGCCATATACATAAAATGCAACCTTTCCTATAATCACATAAGTCTTAACACTAAACTACAAACTACTGCAATCAGAACATCAAATATTATGAAGAAAAATAATATCATATGCACAACCTACATACCCCCAATAAACACCATAAAGCTAACAGAACTGAACAACCTAAATAAACAGATTCTAATACCATATTTTCTATTGGGAGACTTCACCAACCACAAAGTAATGGAGGGGCTAAAATAATAACAGCATAGGAAAAACATAAAAGAATGTATTAACACAAATAATCTGTGCCTAATAAACACACCTGAACCTAAATATTCACACCCAGGACATGGAACATATACTACAATTGACCTAACAATTTGCAAGCCAGAACTCTACATCCAATTATCTTGGAAATGATGGGATCTCTGTAGAAATGACCATTTTCCAAACGTCATAAGCCAAGATAAACTGATTTTGAAACCTTTAACGAAGAACCTTTAACAAACACCCCACAACTGACAACCTTAACAAACTACATAAATAAAAGAGTAAAAGCCAGAAGAATAATAAACCTAGCCAAAAAACAAAGCTGGAATTTCTTCACAAATAATAACAGCACAAACACACCATCCTATCAAATATGTAATATATCATTCAGAAAATGGAAAACAGGAATACCCAACTACAAGTCAAATACTGCAAATTTGAGAAAGAAGAGAAAGAAACAAAATAGATTTTCAGATGGATGATGATGATGATAATGATGATGATGCACCATACAACAAAGCATTTACATTGGACGAGCTACACCAGTCCCTCCAGAAATTCCACAATATCACAACAGGCCCAGACAATATACACTACAAAATGCTGAAAAAAACTACCCCCAACAACGACCGCATTACATTTAAAGATATTTAACTACATCTGGAAAACTGGAAATATCCCAATGGAATGAAAGAAATCGTTAGTAATACCCATCCCAAAACCCGAAAAAAAAAACCCTGAAAACCCAAAAAACTACAGACCAATAGCCCTAACAAGTTGCGTGAGCAAGACACTAGAAAGGATGGTCAATAACCGTTTGGTCTGGTACATAGAAAGAAATGATATCCTCAATGAGATCCAAACCAGTTTTCAGAAGAACAGGAGTACAATGGACAACCTCATCAGACTGGAGACATACATAAGGGAAGCGTTCCTCCAGAAGGCCTACACAGCCATCATAGTTTTTGACCTTAAAAATGCCTATGACACCACATGGAGGCATGGAATAATACAAGACCTACAACAAATAGGACTCAGAGGTTGACTTCCAACCTTTATAAATAAATTTCTAAAGGATAGACATTTCAAAGTAAGACAAACGGGAGTCCCACAAGGATGCATATTATCTGTAACTCTTTTCAACCTAAAAATTACCAAAATTACAAAGGATATACCACCAAATGTGTTCTGCAGCCTAAATGTAAATGATTTGTGCATAGGCTGCAGAAACCAGGACATGAAAGCAGTGGAACATAAACTCCAACCTTGCATTACCAAAATACAAAAATGGCTATAAGATATTCATTTATTCATTATCTCCCGCTTATCCTCTATTAGGGTCGCGGTAGGGTTCCCCATGCCCATCCAGGGGAGAACGTCTCGGGCGCTGGGCAGATAGACCCAGGACAGGGCGCCAATCCATCACTGGGCACACACTCACTCACACAGACACACTCTATATGGGGCAATTTGGAGAACTCAATTGACTTGATCCACGTTTTTGGACAGTGGGAGGAAACCGGAGAACCCGGAAGAAACCCACGTGGACACGTGGAGAACATGAAAAATCCACCCAGATTGGGATCCGGGAATCCCTAGCGCTAAAAGACGAATGTGCTAACCACTAAGCCACCGTGCCGCCTATGGATATTAAGATATCCAAAAGCAAAACAACATGCATCCACCTCTGTCAAAATAGGAACCTTCACCCAGACCCAGAACTCTATATAGACGGAGAACCCATAAAAATAACAGAAATTGCCCTATATTTAGGAATTATACTAGATAATAGACTTACATTTATTCCCCACATCAAATCACTGAGGAAAGAAGGATTCCATAAGTTAAAAATATTCAAGGTACTAGCAAGTACTAAATGGGGAGCAGACATTCAGATATTCCTATGATTATACAGAACTACACTACATTATGGTTGCTTCATATATGATTCAACCTGCAAATCCCTCCTCAAGGGACTGAATACAGTACACCATCACTTGAACTACGAAGAGTAAAACTAGCACAAAACCATGGAAAACCCCAGAAGCCCAGTAAACATAATGATATTCCCACCACATCATAGAACTCAACATAACAGAAAACTGAAAAAAGTCAGCCGTTTGACATCCGTGTGAAACCTTACATAGACGATATTAAACTAAGCCCAAGCACCGTAGCCCAGAACCCTCACAGTATGATTCCTTCTTCGAAAAGGAAAGTATATACGCACCCAAAAATACACATCATCAACTTTCTAAAAGTACGTGAGCAACATCCATACCATCAGCCTATCTAAACAGACAGATCCAAAACCACAGATCAGGTCACAGCAGCTGTATATACAAACAAACACACAGATAAGCTGATCTTCAGCGCAGAAGCCCATGCCATCCCTATGGCATTAAAATATGTAAAACAACAGAAGAAAGGAAAAAAAGAAAGAAAGAAAGAAGGAAATTCATTCATTCATTCATTCATAAGCCAAAAACCATGATTGACTGATATATTTGGTGTTAATCATTTTTATTTTTATTCATTCATTCATTATCTCCCGCTTTGTCCTCTAGTAGGGTCGCGGTGGGGTTCCCCATGCCCATCCAGGGGAGAACGTTTCGGGCGCTGGGCAGATAGACCCAGGACAGGGCGCCAATCCATCGCTGGGCACACACTCACTCGCGCGCACACACACTCTTTATGGGGCAATTTGGAGAACTCAATTGACTTAATCCATGTTTTTGGACTGTGGGGGGAAACCGGAGAACCCGGAGGAAACCCACGCGGACACGGGGAGAACATGGAAACTCCACCCAGATAGGGATTCGAACCGGGAATCCCTAGTGCTGAGAGGCGAATGTGCTAACCACTAAGCCACGGTGCCGCCCCCTTTTTATTTTAATGTATTTATTGTTTTTTAATATGCAAATGTCTGCAACAAATCAGGTGTGGAATGTTCTATATCATGTTAGCCACGACCACTTTACTATAATTGTATTTACATTTTTTTAAACTAAGAATTTTATCCTGTTTTTAAAGAAGCTCTTGTTGTTGTACTTTGCTCGTCACTCTTTTGTGAATTAATAATTCCTGTAATGGTGCAACTGTGAAAACCGAAATTTCCTTTTTGGGATTAATGAAATATTAATTGACAAGTAGATAATCTATTTCAAATTTCATTCATTCATTATCTTCCGCTTTATCCTATATTATGGTCGCGGGGGGGTTCCCCATGCATATCACGTTTCGGGCAGATACACCCAGGACAGGGTGCCAATCTATTGCTGGGCACACACTCACACACAGACACGCACACAAACACATTCTACATGGGGCAATTTGGAGAGGCGAACGTGCTAACCACTAAGCCACCGGGCCGCCTCTATTTCAAGTTGTCTCAGCTAAATCAGCCCCTGTCGTGAGCAATGCCAAAGAAAGATGTCTATTAAAATACATTCAAAAATTTTAACTTTTAACTTTTAACTTTTCGTTCCAGGTCGCACTGCACTGTTCCATCATTGTCTCTCAGAGTGCCAGCTTTATTTGGAAGCGGTTCCAGCATTGTTTCGTTTGGAACTTTTGGAGAATGTCTTCTCGCTGCTCTTTTTGTCCTATGCTGATTTCATCTGTCAAACAGAGGCAACAGCCTGCTGTCAAGGCTTTCTAGTGGACATGAGCACCATGGAGGGGGTCCTGCGGCTTATCAGAGAGGGGCTCGAGGGGATGTGTGCTCTCGGTAGGGCACTGGAGAAAGAGGTGGAGCTGGCTGAGAGTTTAGGCTGTTCAGTAACAGTGGAAACATTTAGCTCCCGTTTCCAGAGGCTCTCCAAATACACGGCTGAAGCTCAGTGGCGGCTGCAGATCGTCACCACAAATCAGGAACACTGCAACGGTAAGTCTCTGGAGCAGGGGTGGGGAAACTACACCAAGCAGGGCATATGTATCCATTCATCCATCCATCCATTATCTTGCACTTAATCCTCTACCAGGGTCACTGGCAGGCTTTTCCCATGGCCATCCAGGGGAGAACCTTTCAGGCGCTGGGCAGATACACCCAGGACAGCAACTCCATGCAAATTGAGATTCGAATCGGGAATCCCTAGCACTGAGTGGCGAACGTGCTAATCACTAAGCCACCATGCCGCCCAGGCCAGATCCAAGTTCAAGTAATTTATTTATATAGGAGCTTTACAGTGTGTATAAACCCCCAAACAGCAAGCTGAAGCGACAGTGCCAAGAAAATTCTCCCTGCTATGTTGTTATTTTAAAAAGAAACCTTGGGAGGACCTAGACTCAGAGGGGGATTATCCTCCTTGAGTGGCCGGGCAGCATCAATAGTGTAAGACAAACATGTACAGATTGTGTGATGATCAGGTGACCTGTATTTAGCAATTAAAATCTATATAAGTCCTCTGAGGACGTTCTACAGGACTGTCAGTCCAATAGAAATCCAGGTTCCATTCAGTAATCGTCATAGCCGCAGTGCTTCAGCAGAGCCATGGATAAAGATCTGACTACATCTCCGGGAAATGCAACACCTTAAAAGAAAAAAGCAAGAAAAGCAGTTAGAGCTAATAAAGCACAGTATTTAATTAATAACCAGTTGAATAACAGTTTGATTCACACAGTGCAGCATGTGACGCCGGCATCCCTAGAGCAGCAGAGCTAAAATGGGCCGATCCGGCCCGTTGGGCCTTCCGTGTGGACACTAGGTGCCGAGTGTTTTAATACGAAACATACAATGAAATATTTTAACAGAAGGCCGATATACGTCTGTATGTCTGAGATGATAAGAAATGGTTGCGCTTTCCAAAACAAATTACAAAATCATTCGTCATTTTACCAAGAAGCATGCAAATTACGCTGGTGAACAGTCAATCCAAAAATAGGAGGAGAGGTTACCGGCTAATTTACAGACTCAGCCAAAAAAATATTGGGACAATTGCGGTTCCCGAGGTATGATTTATGCTGGCACTGCAGATTTGCTGAGTCTGGAGAGGAACGGCAAGTTAAAAAAAGTATTATTTATAACTTATTAAAGAACGCAGGGCTTATGTCCAGAGAGTTTTATTTATTGGCACTAGATACGTAATAAAAAATGCATCTGGATAAATAGTTGCACAATAAACCTTACATATTCATGTTTCGCTATACAGTGTGAAGGTATTGGGTAGAACTGAGTTGAGTAGATTAGTCCGGCCACCTAAAACCATTCCAGTTTCTTATGTGGCCCGATGGAAAATTAATTTCCGTCTATGCTCCAGGTTTAACATTTATATTTGATCATTTAGCAGACTTTTTGATCCAAAGCGACTTACTAGTACCCCAACTTGATGGTTGGGGTCAGAACACAGGGTTGGTACAGCATCTCTGGAGCAATGAGGATTAAGGGTCTTGCTCAAGGACTCTCAGTGGTAACTTCAGTGGACCTGGGATTTGAACCTCCAGATTGATAGCCAAACACTCTGTACTAGGTTAACAGAGGGAGACAATTTGGCGCTGGGCAGATACCCCCAGGACATGACGCTAATCTACTCACCATATGAGACAATTCAAATTACTTTTAATCCATGTTTTTGGAGTGTGGAAGGAAAACGGAGAACCCGGAGGAAACCCATACAGACATGGGGAGAAAATCTGGAATCCACAGCGCTGAGAGATGAGCGTGCTAACCACTAGACCTTGTGCTGCTCTTTATAGGAATTGTACTTCTTATTTTCTCCTTAATGAGTTGAAAAAAATCTACATATCTTTTTAATCGATTATGTCAATTACGTCACTGTGGTGCCACAGCCCTACTTCAAACAAAAGAAAAACTACTCTAATTCCTATTAATAACAGGATTAAAAGTACTTCTTTGACCTTTACTGTGACCTGCACCATATTACAAAAAGTATTCTCTCACAAGAATCACATATGAGTTTAAGTCACATCCCATTTCTAATCATAGGGTTTAATATGAGGTCGGTCAACCCTTTGCAGCTAGAACAGCTTCAACTCTTTTGGGAAGGCTGTCCACAAGGTTTAGGAGTGTGTTTATGGGAATTTTTGACCATTCTTCCACTCTAATTTATCCCAAAGATGTTCTATCAGGTTAAGGTCAGGACTCTGTGCAGGCCATTCAAGTTCATCCACACCAGACCACTCCATGTCTTTATGGAGCTTGCTTTGTGCTCTGGTGCACAGTCATGAGGAAGAGGAAGGGGCCAGCTCCAAACTGTACCCACAAAGTTGGGAGCATGGAATTGTTTAAAATGTCTTGGTATGCTGAAGCATTCAGAGTTCCTTTCACTGGAACTAAGGGATCAAGCCCAGCTCCTGAAAAACAAAGCACACCATAACACCCCCCCCTCCCCCCCATCCACCAAACTTTACACTCGGCACAATGCAGACCGACCAGTACCAAACTCCTGCCAATCGCCAAACCCAGACCCATCACATTGCCAGATGGAGAAGCATGATTCTTCACTCTAGAGAGTGATTTACTAGAGTTCAGTGGCGGTGTGCTTTACACCACTGAATTCGACGCTTTGCACTTGGTGATGTATGGCTTGGATGCAGCTGCCTGATCATGAAACACATTCAATGAAGCTCTCTGCACAGTTCTTGAGCTAATCTGAAGACAACATGAAGTTTGGAGTTCTGTATTGGTTGACTTGGTTGGTCCTCTGAGCCCGCTCTGTCAGTTTACATGGCCTACCACTTCGTGGCTAAGTGGCTTTCATTCCCAAATACTTCCATTTTCTTATAATCCAGCTGACTGTGAAATATTTAGGAGGGAGGAAATTTCACGACTGAATTTGATGCACAGGTGGCGTCCTATTACAGTTCCATGCTGGAATTCACTGAGAGAGACCCATTCTTTCATAAATGTTTGTAAAATGCTGAGGTGCTTGATTTTATACACCTGTGGTCATGGAAGTGATTAGAACACCTGATTCTAATCATTTGGATGGGGGAGCAAATATTTTTGGCTCTTAGGTTAAAGGTCTGTGACATCATTACTCATCCGGTCATTGAATGTTAATGTTATCATAACTATTAATAACATTTTTGTTATATAACATCACACTATACAATAATAATGGTTTTTGTGTGTGTTTGTGTGTGTGTGTGTGTAGCGGGGCCCACTGTCTCTTCACCGCTTTTTAGGTCCCGCTCTCTGAGACGGACCAGCAGTGGTGTTTCCACTGGAAGGAAGAAAAAACGATCCCGTCATCATCGCTCTGAACGGCATGCAGTCGGCGATCGTCAGAACGGAGAGATAAGTACCAGCACTTCAGGTTTGTTGTTTTATGTCTGCACGTCATTAAAAAGTTAAATCAGGTTAGGATTATTATATCTAGTTCCACCCTCAACACTGTGTTTGCTGTTTTCCTTTAGATGGCAGCAGTAACATTGTAGCAGTGTGTGTGGAGCATGAAGTGTGTATGTGTGGAGGACCTCACAGTTGGCTCATCCCTGCCATGCTCTCTCCTCCAGAGTCTCTCCTTATCTCCTGTATACGCAGAGGCCACTATGTGGAGGCCCATCAGGTGTCATACACTTTTCCAAAAACACTATATAGCGCATTATTCTGGATTCATTTGTTTTAACTTCATTACATGACCCGGCTTATCCAAGTGTAATAAGGGGTGAAGACACATGAGGACTGGAGACTGGATTTCTCCTGACAGGAACAGGCTTTATTATTTGTTGCATTTAAATATACATTAAAGTACAAATGTGCTGGCTGGTGGAATGGCTGTTGTCCAGGTCCATCCTGTAATCTCTCTCCCCACGGCGTGTGATGTCACATCTTAAAAGGCTATGCTTGGATTGGGTGCGCAGGTGTCTTCTGGACCTCCACGATTTCCTCCCCGATGATTGACGCACCCCGGTGCCTTACCCTCCATCCATGCAGCCAAAACCTCTGCTTGCCTCATCCACTTTGCTTTGCACTCTGAGAAAGCCGTAAGTGTGGGTTGGGGCGTGCTCCCCCGCTGGAGAACATGCCAACGCAACTTGCTGGTAACGTCCTCTGCCACACGCGTCCTTTTCCAGACCCGGGTTTCTGCTCCAAAATGTTAACGAGGAGTGTGCACAAATGAGGACCGGGGACAGCAAACAGAGCTGGATCAGGTTTGCTAATCAGTCTCCCTGGTCAATGCTTTGCCCCAGCTACCACACAGCCCCACAGTTCCTGTCATCCCTTCAGCGGTGGGTCACATGGGTACCATCCTGGTTTGTCCTCCCGTGCAAATGGCCATACCAAAATGGCATGTCCTCAGCGCTATGACAGAAGATGCCTTCTTTGCCTTCATATTTTCCCCGGCATCTTCCGCTCCAGTGTAGGGACCTACACTTAGCTTTGCCCTCCAAGAAAGCCATAAGCCTGGGTCGGGGCTGGCACTTCTGTTGGAGAACTTCAGTTCAGCTTGTGGATGATTTCCCCTGCCACATGCATCCTCATCCTTCCCGGGTTTCAGCTCCAAAATGTAATGAGGGGTGGGCACAAATGTGGACCGGAGACTGGATTTCTCCCAACAGGAATGGGTTTTGTTACACATTGCATTTGAATATTCATAGAAGAAGAAATATGCTGCCTGGTGGAATGGCTGAACGTCCCTCTCCTGTCTCTCTATCTCTTTCTTTGTGGCATGTGATGTCACAGCTTATAAGGCTGCACATCAGACGGAGCCGGGTTAGGTGTGCTGATTAATCTCCCTGAACAACCCATCGGCTCCCCCTCTCCTCCCCCCAAGTGCCATCGCATTACAACGCTAACACCAAGTTTATCCTAATTGAACACAACACGATCACATGGTCTTCCTAATATTTTTTTTAAATGATCTTTTAGGATGTGTTTTTAAAACTTTATGAAACACATGTGTACACCAGATTCAAACAGCTATCAACCCATCATGCAGCAGTGGCGTAAACACAATTTTGAATTTTGTATTCCATAATGTGCTGATTATTTATTCATACAGTTCACATTTAAGATGAACTTTGCAGGTCTCCTGCTGATGCCAGATTGAGAGTCAGTGGAGTAATCTTGTGTACGCAGGTGATGACGATGTTCGATCTGGAGAACTCACAGTGCAGTGGGGAGCTTCTCTTTATGGAGCGTTATCGTGAGGTTCTGGCTGAACTCACTCAGGTAGAGCAGAAGATCGAAAGCCAGTCATTGTCTTCGTTGTCTTCGTCCTGTGAAGGTCTCGGTTCCGGCGGGTCAACTTGTTCTGGTCGGACACGACTTGGCAGCAGCAGCAGATCGACTCTGCAAAGCATCGGAAATGCAGCAGCAGCGGGTAACACACAATGCCATGCAATATAATGTAGATATGCTACGTGATTTTACAATTGGTGAACAAAGTGGTGAAACTGGCCAATTGATTCGAAGTACATTCATGAATTAGAACTATTTTGATGATGAAGCATACAAGGTGAAGGGTATATCTTTTTTATTTTAAGATATTATTCATTCGTCCTTTATTTTCCGCTTAATCCTCCATTAGGGTCATGGGGGGTTTCCAACGCACATCCAGGGAAAAACAATTTGGGCGCTGGGCAGATACACCCAGGACTGGACTTCAATCTGTTGCTGGGCACATACACACACAGGAAACCAGAGAACCTGGTGAAAACCCACGCGGAAACCAAACATTGAAACCCAGATTGGGATTCGAACCTGGATCCCCAGTGGTGAGAGGCGAACGTGCTAACCACTAAGCCACCGTGCCGCCATGCATTAAGACATTAAAGTGAAAAACCAGAACACCTAATCTAGAAGATAGCAATTTGGTGCAGTCAAAAATTTATCTAATATTTAAATATCAACTTCACGAAATACACCTAAACACCAAAGAATCACCAAGGACATAGATAAAACCAAACCATCTACACACGCTGTCCAAATGGGCATACCAGGAAAACCTGCCAATCACCTAACACAGTGGTTCTTAAACTTTTCAGACGAAGTACCACCCATTAATCAAACCAAACCTTGTTTTTTACCACCTCTATTTTTCATCATGGAACAGCATATGACAAACATCAATTAGGTGTGAGTGTATATTAAAGCAATAAAGTTCGAGAGGGTGTGGCAATAGTGTGACTAAATGACAATAAAGAGGTTTTGCTGTGCGTGACGCATAGCAGAATACAGTTATTCTTCTTTCCCGTGATTTATTCACAATAATATACAACCTAAATGGCATGTGGCTTAGTGGTTAGCATGTTTTCCTCTCAGCGCTGGGGATCCATGTTCGAATCCCAATCTGGGTGGAGTTTCCATTTTTACATTTGTATCATTGTGTGATTATACAATACATTTTTTTTCCTATCATTTGCAGATTAGATAGCAGTGATTGATCATTTAAGAAACCGGAACCCTGTTACTCAGCAATCAGCATTCACTTCAAAAATCGGACTAGATCATGTCGTGAAAGACCAGTTTAATAACGATTTTGCTTTCAATAAACACATTTATGAATCAAACCTTGTTTTGCTATTATAGTGTGTTTTGTAATCATTTTATAAAAGCAATAAGGCACCGGAGCATGTGCATTATTGTGAATAAATCATCTGTTACACTTCTTTCCCGTGATTTATTTACAATAATGCACAACCTCTTGTGCTTTAATGCTTTATTACAACTTGTCCTAAGGTAAAAAGATTAAATTCTTTGTATAATAATTAAAACATAACATTATTCTCTGCTCTAGGCATGGCCTATTACTCCATTTCTGATGTGGCTGATCGACTTCTCAGCTCTCCCTCTTGCCCTCTATCTTGTCTGGAAGAGAACTACTGGATATGTCAAGCACTGGCAGACCCGTGTGACCTACTACACCCCCTGTTGGAGGAGTTGAGTCCAGCAAGTATGGCTGCATTCGATCTGGCCTGCTGTCAGTGCCAGCTTTGGAAGAGTTCACGCCAGCTCCTGGAAACAGCAGAAAGGCGACTTCACACTTCTCTGGAGATGAGAGGTCTGTGTGCAGGTGTCAGAGGGTGTGGTAGCTGAGTGATTAGGGCGGTGGGCTATCAATCTGAAGGTTGGGGGTTCAAATCCCAGGTCCACTGAAGTTATCAAAATGGGTCCTTGAGCAAGACCCTTAAACCCTCATTGCTCCAGGGATGTTGTGATTAACCCTGTGCTCACCTTGTAAGTCACTTTGGATAAAAGCGTCTGCTAAATGACCAAATGTAAATGTAAATATGTAGAGGAAAGAAGCTTGGAGGGGGGGTGTCATGTGACTGCAAAAATGTGAAATTCTGTAACTGTAGAGTTGTATATGGAAGCCCAGAGAGGACGTGATATTTTTATAAGTCAGTATCTTAAGATAAAGGTGGTCATCAACTTATTTTTGTTTGTGTTTACATAATTTGGGCTTCCAGCTCATAAAACTCATGAAAACAAGAATTCAAAACATTTGAATTCTGTGGAGAAACTGGCTCAAATTCAGAAGGACATGAATATTTTAAACAGAGTGTGACACACAAATAATCTACTAAACAGTAGAGGTGAGGAACAGAATCCAAACTGCTTGGGGTCCAGTGTGAAATCTCCAGTCAGTCATGATTTGGGTGTAATGTCCAGTGCAGGTGTTTAAAAACTCTGCTTTCTTAAATGTAAGGTCATTGCAACAATCTACCAGAATGTTTTAAAGGACTTCATGATTTCTTCTGCTGAGGTTCTGTATGGAGATGCAGTTTTAATTTTCCAGCAGGACCTGGCCCCTGCCCATGCCCCCAGAATCCCCTAAACCTGGTTTGATGCCCATGACATCACAGTGTTTGTGGCCAGCCAACTCGCCGAACCTAAACCCTATTGAGAATATATGGGGCATTCTACAAGGGAAAATGAGGGGCACCAGACCCAACAACAAAAAGAGCTGACAGCAAGCATCAAGGAAATCTGGGCTTCCATAACTCCCAGGGAATGCCACATGGCATCAAACTAGGTTTATTGGTAGCATGGGTCCTGCTGGAAGATGAAATCTGAATCTCCAGACAGATCCTCAGCAGAAGGAATCATGAAGTCCTCTAAACCATTCTGGTAGACTGTTGCAGTGAGCTTACATTTAAGAAAGCAGAGTTTCACCGGACATTGCACCCCAAATCATGACTGACTGGGTATTTCACATCTGGACCTCAAGCAGTTTGTATTCTGTTCCTCACCTTTACTGTTTATAGATGATTAGTGTGTCACACTCTGTTTAAAACATTCATGCTCTGTAACATTTGGGCAGATTTCTCCACAGTATTCTAATTTTTGGAAGGACTCTGTATATACTGTATGTCAGGTGTATTGACAGAACCGTCTTGCCACTTCTTCGGTCGCTTATCTTGAGATAATTTTTAAAAAAAAATTACACATGTCCTCTCTGGGCTTCCATAGTCATTTTAATAACATTGATGATGGTGTTTTTTTCTCTAGGTGTGGTATTGGACCCCAGTGCTGTGCATTGTGGGGGGATTAGGGGATTTCCTGCTGTACTGCAGGAAGTAAGCAAAATCCTCAACAGAACATCCATCAGCAAAGCACCACCCAAATCAGGCAGGTCTTTTCCTATTCTTTAGCTTTTTTGTTTCTTACTTGTATCCAAAAAGATATAATCAAGTGGAAAGTGAGCCCAATACACAGGACAATTTAGACTTTGTATGAAGTGAGTTTATTTTTATATGTAACAATAAAAAATCCTAATAGGAACACAATCTGTACATGTCTGTCCTACATTGTTGATGCTGCCCGGCCACTCAAAATGAGTCCCCCATGAATCCCCCACTGAGTCTTGGTCCTCCCAAAGTTTCTTTCTTAAAATAACAACATAACAGGGAGATTTTTTCTTGCCACTGTCACTTCAGCTTGTTCTTTGGGGGTTTAAAGGCTTTATAACACTGTAAAGCTGCTTTATGACAATGTACTGTTGTAAAAAGCGCTCTATAAAATAAATTACTTGATACTTACCTCATAATATTTGTCTAAAACATCTAAAATCTGTGTGTGTGGACGTGCAAACGTAAAGATGCAATGGCACTTCTCAAACAATTAGGTTCTAAGGTCTGTCTTATAATTATTCATCCGTCCATTATCTTCTGCTTAATCCTCTACTAGGGTAACTGGTGGATTCCCCATGCCCATCCAGGGGACAACGTTTTAGATGCTGGGTAGATACATCCAGGACAGGGCGTCAGTCTATCTCTGGAGGCGCGCGCACACACACACACACACTATATGGGGTAATTTAGAGCATTCAATGTACATTAAATCCATGTTTTAGGCTTTGGAAGAAAACCTGGAGGAAACCCATACAAGCATGGGGAGAATGGTAAAACTCCACCCAGATTGGGGTTTGAACCTGAAAGCCCAGCAGTGAGAAGCGAACATGCTAACCACTAAGCCACCGTGTCTTATAATTAGGTTTTGTTTGTTCATAAATCTTTTCCCCCTGTAGATGGTAATAAAGAAGAGAATGCAGTATTGGCTCCTTTAGGCTGCAGTGCACGAGAGGTACTGCTCTCTACTCAGGTGTCTTTAACAGAGGAAGCCATCGCTGCCCACGTCATGCTTGTGCAGCGCCTCGAGGTCACACTGCAAGCTCTGACAAGTGCCACTGACTCAGCAGGTAATATCATCCGGACTTTCCACTGCATCTTATTTTGATACTCTATTTCTCCCACGTTGGCTGAAATACGACAGTTGTCTGTGTATCCAGCAGGTGAGTCTCAATCAGTGAGCACCCTCCTGGCATCCCTGATGGAGCAGACAGCCCTAAAGCAGGGTGAAGTGGATTCCCACCCGGTCCGGTCCTCAGTAAAACAGCTGCTTCAAGCATTGGACCAGCAGAGTCCATCTGAAACAGATAGATCCACCCAGAGACCTGATTATATGCGCAGTTTTCTTGACTACGTCAACATGCTGGCATCGGTGTTAGTGCGTAGTCTGGGTTCTGAAGGTAGGTCACTGGTATAGTGACGTTATATAATGTATATCTGTATAGAATATTGACTTTTTGAATATTGAATAGAATATTGAATATTGGCTCGCTGCAATGTGTGTTTGCAGATCAGAATTCAGACGTGAAGTTGGGAAATCCTCTGCTTGTGCTTTTGCAGTCGCCCAATCAGCTCCTCTCACACCTTGTGTTTGACAGACAGGTTGCACCTGATAGGTAGATACTTTAAAATGTATAATAGTAAATAATAATTATTTAATATACATCTTTCACTTTGTCATTATTAATTGTGTGTGTGTTTGTGTGAGAGAGAGAGTTTGTGTGTGGAAGAGTGTGTATGAGAGAGTGTATTTCTGAGTTTTAATTTGTTAAAAACAACACAGTACACCTGCTCAAGGGCCTTTGTGTCACCAACTCAAAATCTGATTGGTTAAATCAACAGGCTGAAGAGGCGCAACCAGGGGAAACGCTATGAAAGAAAGCAGATGGGTTATTCAAAATAATTTTATAAATATTTATAGTCAAAATCTAAATAACATCAGTCTGGGATTCTGATATTGTTAGGCTATTAGAGAAGGCCATGCAGGCCCTGACACACCCGACACTCAGCATCTGCAATAGTGAACTTGTATGAAATAAGCCATTAGTAAATCAGATGTAATGTGTAACCTGATTATTAAAGTAGTAGTAGAGAACTCAAGAACAGAAAGGATTTTAAAACAGCTGTGTTGTGTTATCAAATATCAAATGGTAGGGATGTGGTAGTTAGAGTGTTTGGCTATCAATCATAAGGTTGGGGGTTCAAATCCCAGGTCCACTGAAGTTACCAATGTGGGTCCTTGAGCAAGACCCTTAACCCTCATTGCTCCAGGGATGCTGTACAAACCCTGTGCTCTGATCACAACCAATTTTGGATACTTGTAAGTCGCTTTGGATAAAAGCTTCAGCTAAATGACCAAATTTATTTAATTATGACCTTTATGAGTTCTTGTCTGGTTCTGCAATCTGAACATCATTTTCTTTCCTAACATCAATCAGCTGCCAGCTAATCCACACCTTTTTTGACTGAACATGCTACTCGGCTGTTGGTCCAAGCCTTCATCCTATCCCGGCTCGACTATTGTAAGGCACTGCTTGCCTGTCCCCCAGCTTTCATAATCAGAGCTCTATAACTGATTCAGAACTCTGCAGTCTGACTAGTGTTCAAAGTGAACTCAGCCCAAGTGAACTCATGTCACTCCATTACTCCTCACTCTCTCTCTCTTTCCACTGGCTCCCTGTAGCTGCTGCACAAGACACTGACTCTGACCTACAGGACATTTTCTGGATCTGCCCCCTTCACTCTATATTTTCAAAATACACTTTGACTCGTTCACTTTGCTGTAGTGATGAATCTCGCCTGGTGATTTAACTTCTTAGTGGTGCTAAATCTCACTCTGTATCGTTCATTCATCCATCCATGCATTATCTCCCGCTTTATCCTCTATTAGGGTCGCGGGGGGGGGTTCCCCATGCCCATCCAGGGGAGAACGTCTCGGGCGCTGGGCAGATACACCCAGGACAGGGCGCCAATCTATCGCTGGGCACATACACACAAACACACTCTTTTGGGCAATTTGGAGAATTTAATTGATTTGATCCATGTTTTTGGACTGTGGGAGGAAACCAAATAACGCGGAGTAAACCCACGCGGACACGGGGAGAACATGGAATCTACATAGGAAACAATATTGTTCTCATTTGTAAGTCGCTTTGGATAAACGCATCAGCTAATTGACAATGTAAATGTAAATATGTTGCAGGCTGAAATTGTTGCTGCTGCAGGAGGGTCTGCATGTGAATGTTCAGCAGGTCATAGTGAAGCACTGCTGCGATCCTCTTCCTCAGTTTCTGCGTTCCCAAACAACCTCCGACATCAAGAGTGCCACCTTCTGCCCATCCAGCATCTCCTCCATCCTCCAGCAGCACACACAGGGCCGTGCCGCAAACCTCGATCTCACTGAACCAGCCTCACTTTCAGAGCCCAGCTCCGAATCCGATGCCTCGGTGGAAACCGGCACCTCGCTGAACCTTTCCACATCTCCTCCTTCTCCGGCTTCTTCCTCAACCTCTTCGTCATCTTCCTCATCATCCTCCACCTCGTTTGTACTCACGCCATCTGCACTGGCCTTCCTGAGATCTCGCTCCCCTCTCGTGGCCGTCTTAGCCCTATTAGGTGCAAGTCGAGTTGAGATCGCACGAGTGACCTCATCCGTATGGCCCGGGCTGCCTGCGTATTTCCGGAGCGCTGCTCGCAAGGAGGTCCCGTTAGAGGCCGAGCAGATTTGTAGAGAAGTTGAGGCTTTGTTGGCATCTTTTCCCGTCCTAAAAGCTTTTCTAAACTACATGGCGCTGCCCGTGTTGGGGCCTTCTTTAGGAAGTGAGGACTGTATTGGAGCTGCTTTAAGTGGAAGGTCTGCCACCATGGCCCTGCTGTTTTACGGTCCTCACAGCGAAAAAGGCCAAGCAATGGTGGCTGATTCTTTCCACCAGGCTCTAAATGTGGGAGATCTGAATCGCGCTCTGACTCTGCTGGAGCTGTATGCCCAAGACTGCAGCCAGGAGACGGCCCTGCGCGACCGCCTGCTCGCCTGCAAAGCACTGGAGGGTAGGACATGTGCATTCAGTACAAAAACATTAGATAATCACCGTTAATTGTGGTAAACAGAAATCATTTAGAAAACACATGACATCGAACCTTAAAGCATGTGGTGATGGGGGGGGGGGGGGTTGGCAGAGTGCCAAGTACCAAGTTTTTTAGAGCACACTCACTCACACCGACCCACAACCTATATGGGACAATTTAGAGCATTCAGTTTACCCTGAATCCATGTTTTTGGACCAGAGAACCAGGAGGAAACCCACCGCGAACATGGGAAGAACATGCATACTCCACTCAAATTGGGATTCGAACCTGGAATCCCTAGCGCTGAGATGCGAACGTGTTAACCACTAAGCCTGTTTGGCACTCGCTATCATGTTGTTTCCCCATATTTTATAGTTTGTATTTACAAAATAGTGTAACGGTGGGGAAGTAGAGATCACACCAACATTACACGCTTACATTCAAAAACACTGGGCTTTAAAGGGCGCACATGTTGATTAGGCATGTAATTAATTAAAGTCCATTATCAATAATCAAAGTCCATTATCGACAGCTCTACCTTCTCCCCCACACCACGGCAATCCTACCACACATAGTTATATGCATTACTCCACTGTGAAATTCTTGCCTGAATAAATTGAGGGTGTTTGTAGCTCAGTAGTCAGGATGTTGGGCTATCAATCAGAAGGTTGTGGGTTCAAATCCCAAGTCCACTGAATTTACAAATGTGGCTCCTTGGGCAAGACCCTTAACCCTCATTGCTCCAGGGATGTTGCATCAACCATGTGCTCTGACCCAAACCAAGTTTGGATATTTATAAATCGCTTTGGATAAAATTATCTAAATGACCAAATGTAATATATAATTCCAGGCATTCTAAGTCTTTCGCAAACATGTATTAAAATATTTCATGTGTTCATAGCTTAATATACGCCCTTTATTTTTTGTTGATTTTTTGTCGATTTTTATTGGAAGATATTTAAATACAGCAAAAGTGTGATTGAATGTTATGTTTTTTTTTGTTGTTGTTGTTGGCAGTTGAGAATGGTGTGGAGCATCTATTTAGGGTGAAGGACTGGGAGTTACGAAGCCATGTGGCGCTGCAGGGTTTGGAGCGTTGGTCCCTCCACAGCTGCATGGAGCTGCTGCAGTTCTGTCTCACTGACTCGAATCCAGATCATCCACTCACCCTGCAGCTGCAGCAGAAGAAACACGAACTCTCCATGTACAGCAGAGTATGTATGCTTCAGAATCAGCCCTGATGTATCATAATGCAAGAATTCTACACTTTAGTTCATCTTGGTTTTTTTTTTTTTTTTTTTTTTTTTTAAATGGGGGTTCCCCATGTTCATCAAGGGGAAAACGTTTCAGGCGCTGGGCAGATGCACCCAGGACAGAGTGCCAACGCATCACTGGGAACACTCACTCACTCACACAGATAAACACTAATTTACCATATCTTAATAATTACGTTGGATCCACATCATACTATTAGAAGTTGACAACTCAAAAAGACTTGTGCAAATTGTTGTGTTAAATTCTTTGTTGGCCTAATGCTTTATTTTTTAGAGTGGAAGGAGGATTATAATTGTTGTTGATAGTAGTAGCCTAATTGAAGTACATTTTTTGATGTTGTCAATAATAATAATAACAGCATCAATAATAATAATAAGAATCATAGTAAGAATTATAATAATAATAAAAGCAACATTAATGATAATAATAACAGCAATGTCAATAATAATAATAATATTTACTACTACTATTCATTCGTTATCTTTTTGCTTAATCATCTGCTGGTGTCGTGGGGGGGGGGGGAACTCCACCCAAACTGAGATTTTAATCCCTAGCCTTGAGAGGCCAACATGCTAACCACTAAGCCACAAAGAGTGCATTTGTATTAGGAACAGATGCAGAGTCCCAGGGGTTTAATTACTTCTCATGTCGTGTTAAAATAAGTGAAAGTGTGTAGAACTCCTAGATGACATGTCTCAGTTAAAAAAAATAAATAAAGGAACATTGAGTTCAATCAGATGAAATGCAGTGAATAAAGCTGGGCATGCCAGTCCATAACAAGACAGACAAACACATTCTACAATCTAAATGCAGTTCAGTATTGTGGAATTCCACCTGCTAGAATACTTTTTGTTTTTAATATACGGAAACTAGTACAAAACAAAGGGAGAACATGTGAACTGTGGTACGCATACCACTGGTGGTACACAAAGTCACACAAGGTGGTACATCAGATAATGGTATGCATATACAATACAATGTTTTCCTGATGTTTTAGATAAACAGCAGAATTGTGTTCTGTAATTCGGCCACTAGATGGCAGTTTTTTTTCCCAACAGTACTATAGTAATTTTCGGTGTAACAGTACTCCCCTATGCGTCACATTTTAGCAAAGGAAGCAAGAAACCAGGAACTCACTTGGAAATATGTTCCAATTACTGATGCTGCCTACCAGTTCACTGTAGAAGAAAATAGCAAGAACAATGGTCCAGCAAAACACAAAACAAATTTTACGAAATCATCCATCAATATTAAATGCAAGCTTATGACTCCCTTAGTAGACAAGATCAGACAATCCTGACTAGGTGCCCGAATTGGACATACTTTACTGCTTTAATATACGCTCACACCTAATGGATTTTTGCCATATCACAAAAAACATAGGGTGGTACTTGGAAGTTTAGGTTTGATGACTGGTGGTAAAAGAGTCTGAAAAGTTTGAGAATCACTGGCCTAAATTATATAAAAGGTGATTAATCAATTCATCTGAACTATACTGCTTATGTTAATGTTTTATATGCTAATATTACCCTTATTAATTTGGTGTGTGTGTGTGTGTGGGTGGTAAAGATGCTGTGTCTGCAGCCTCCTTTAGAATGTCAGACCTGGCAGGAATTAAAGGAGGAGTCCATTAAAAATCCAGAGGTTCTCTTCTCATGCTTGCTGCAGGCGCAGGTTAGTAAAGGAGTTAGTAAAATCTATACATCATACAACCACATTCACATTTGGAGGCCGGTGTTTCTAGATGATGTCTGTGTGAAAGTGGCCGTTGTCATAATTAGGAAGTGCTTTGAAATTAGGGTTTAAAGGCTTACAACACTGTAAAGCTGCTTTGTGACAATGCACTATTGTAAAATGTGCTCTCTAAATATTTTGTTTTAACTCACTTGAACAACTATAAATACCTGGAACCATTAAGGAAAGCCTCAACCAAGAACACACACGAACAATTCTAAACTAGAATAAAAATTTACTCAAAAATATAAAACATAAATAGACACTAAGAAGAAGGAATATGGAACTGAAAAACACCAAATATGCCATATATAACACCCAAAGTGTGTAAATAAATAAATAAATAATTATTTGATATGTTTGATATTTATAGCAAATGGCTACAGTAAAACAAAGAGTATAAAAGAATGTCCTTACACATCTGCACATACTATATATCTTCTTATCGCAAAATGTATGTAGTACATACACTTGCGGAGCATATCTTGTATTTGCATTAGGAAAACCTTTAGTGTAGATGTGTTTAGAATCACTCAACACACTTTAGCTTAACCTTACTTTGGCTAAAGCCTCGTATTTTTATGACGTGTGAGTCAATCTATCGCTATTGTTACGGTAAGGCCAACCCCTGAATTTAAATACCCTGACAAGTTTCAGGCTACAGAACGGAAAGCAGGTTTTCAAATGAATTATGTACTAAATCAGCACGTAATCATTATTATTCATTATGTGTGTGCTGGTGTCTGATTGTGCTGCATATAAAATATTTCTAAAAGTAATACTCTAAACAGGAACCAAAAATTGAAGAAACAAAACGATAAACAATTGGGAATTGTAAGCAGGATTTATTTAAAATAACTTTTACAGTACACCATAAATGTTTATAAATAGCTACATAAGTAACAAGTTGTGTTCGTGGTTCCTCTACGATGATGCAAGTGTCAGGGACACCAAAAATACGCTGCTTCTGTAAATCATATTGGAGGAAATGATTGCCAAGTTCTGTAAAACGAAGCTAAAATGTGAATACTTCGAATACATGAAGCCAGTGTGGAACCATAATGCATAATAATTCCTTCATAGAGCATGTTGGTGAGCATGCCAAGGACATATTCAGTAATTTGCTTATGTGCACACATTTTCAATGGAATGGAATAAAAATCCTTTGCCATACGGATTGTTTTGCAAA
>JAFMOD010000513.1:77812-101165 GCA_019802435.1 Corydoras maculifer
AATCTTAGGAGTGCATGAATGCTAGCTGTGTGTTAGCAAAATATTTAAGCTTAAAAATAAATAGGATGCAGCTTACAATTCCTCAATAGAATAAGTGCCAGGCCTCAGATGTGAGGCATATAAGATGCTCAGAGTCTCTGAATGTTAAATGTTCATAAATTTTATTCGGATGTGTTTTATTAGCAGAAATATTAGTTAATAAAATATCTTTGATTAACAATTTGAATACCTGTTTCATTATATTGTGGCAAGAAAACCTTCTTTGTTAAAGAAAAAAGGCATGAGAGGAACATGGTTTGACACATAACGGTTATTAAATGTTATTAAACTGGTCTTCTGCACTGTAATTTAGTCCAGTTTTAAAAGTGAACATGCTGGCAATCAGCTCACTATTTATACTAATTTCTATTTTTATTTATGGTACATGTTTAAAAACTATGTACTGTATAGTACGCATAAATACAAATGTGAAGCAGCTAGAGATGTGCATTATTATATAATGGGACTGGGACTACGCTTTTAATAATGCTAAATTTGTGTCTGTATGTTTATTTTCAGGACCATGTACGAGCGGCAATGACTTGTATCCGCTTTTTTACACACGGCGCTCACTCGTACCTTCAGCTAGGTGAACAGCAGAGGTGGCTGGTCCGTGCCAAAGAGCATCTGAGAGGGTTTCTACAGGAGCAGCAGAACCGCAGGAAAACCAGCAGCTTGACAGCCTCGACCACATTCCGCAAAAGAATGAGTTCCAGCGACGTCTCCAGGTCAGTTGTTTTGTCATGCATTTTGTCATCAGTAAGGCCTTTAATAATAGTACGGTTAGTGTGAGTTTTATTTTTAAATAATGAATTTTTTGCTTTTTTAAGACACATGAACACGATCATGCTGCAGCTGGAGGTGACGCGCTTCCTGCACAGATGTGAAAGTTCCTCCGCCACTAAACCTTTAGCAAGTTCCACTTTAACAGGCAACAATGTCCCACCTACACTGTTTGGAGGAAGTTCCATGAAAGTGGATGTGGCCTGTAGGGTAAGTCAAAACACAAATGTGTACAATCACAAAATGGTTAAAAAACGAACTTACATTCAGAATACATACTTTCATGAAAGATACCGACCAGTCAGGAGAATATGACCACCGTCCCAATATTGTGTTGATCCTCTTTTTGCTACAAAAAGAGTTCTGAGCCATCAAGGCACTGATTTCAGTAGACTTCTAACACTAAGATTACTTCTAACACTAAGAAGATTAAATGTTCACTTGATGCCTAACATTATGGGTGTACCTCGCTTGTCTACCTGCTGTGTCATTTTAGTTCTGCTTGATCGCTCAAGCTTTTTAAGTCTTTAAAAAAACACATTTTCCTCTCTGGCTTTTTACCACATTTGATGTGGTAGTTTTAATTTCAAATTCTAAATTTCCATTTACATTTTTTCTAATTGTATTTGTCGTATTGTATATTAGTCCTAGTGTTTTATGGATTATTTATTGATTGTAGTTATTTTATTCTATGTACATTTAATTTGAAAAGCACTTTGGCCAAATGTGGTTGCATTTAAATGTGCTATTGCTGGGGTTCTTAAACTTTTCGGACCAAGTACCACCCATTATCAAACCAAAACTGACTTTTATGTCTCGGTGTGAGTGTATATTAAAGCAATAAAGTATGAGAGGGTATGGTATTATTGTGAATGAATCACAAAAAAAAAGATTGTTGGGCACGATGTGTAGCAGAGTACAGTTGCACCTCTTTTCCATGATTTATTCACAATAATACACAACATAGTCCAAAAACATATATTCAAGGTGAATCGAATGCTCTAAATTGCCCTTTTTGTATGTCTGTGTGTGTGTCCTGGGTGTATCTGCCCAGCGCCCGAATCGTTCTCCGAAACTGGTATGGGGACACTTCTTGACATATGCCCCTGCCCCACAAAACCCTAGTAGAGGATTAAATTAAAGATAATGAAAGAATGAATACACAACCTCGTGTACCTTATTGCTTTTATGAAACTGTTACAATTACACTATTATAAAAAAACAAGGTTTGATTCAAAAATGCGTTTATTAAAAAGAAAATCATTAATTAACTGGACAATCTACCCCGGATTTTAAAATTAACACTGATCATGTCTCCGGTTTCTCTAACAAACAAATACCGCCATCTAGTGGCTAAATTACAGAACGCAGTTTATAAAATATGTCAGGAAATATAATGTGCATCTATTCCGTTATCTATACCGTACTACATTGTGCTACTTTGCGTTTCACCAGTGTTACACGTACCACAGTTTAAGAACCACTGGACTGTATAAATACAGGTTGAGTTGACCAACATATAGTGGTCATTATCTTATGTCTCTATGTACCTGTCTCTCAGTTTTGAGTTTAAATTTCACTCATAGCCTTTGTTATAGTTTGAATTGCTTGATTATTGTTTTTAAGACACTTTTTTCTAACGAAATGATTAGTCTGTTTTAAATCACTATTCATGTGAATCAAGCGTTCATGCTCTCTGACTCAGGACCATACCTGCATTCCAGTTTCAGCCTATTTAACTTCTACTGCTTATACAAAATGTGTACTATTTAAAAAATCACTACCAATATGTAACTTTTGTTCGCGTCAAGTATCCAAATACAGTGTGTAAAAAGCATTTCTGCATTAACATGATACGTTTTTTACATTTATCATGTAACCCTGTGATTGTAATTACCTTGGAGTATTAAGAAGGTATCATAGTATGACATTTGTCCTTTTCAATAAATGACCAGACATGTTCTAATAAAGACTTTTGTGGACATGTTTGTTTGTGTTTTGTTCATAGGTGATGTTGGGTGGCAAAAATATTGAAGAGGGCTTTGGCATTGCATATCGAGTCATACAGGTAGGATTTTACATTCGCATTAAGCTCTATTTATACTACATAATTCATTAATTCATTATCTCCCACTTAATATTATATTAGCGGCAAGGGATGGGGGTGGGGGTTCTCCATGCCCATCCAGGGGAGAGCATTTCGGGTGCTGGTTAAATAAACCCAGGACATCTATCACTCGACACACTCATGGACACACACAAACACACTTTATATGGGGCAATTTAGAACATTCAATTGCCACCTTAAAGCCATGTTTTTAGACTGTGGGAGGAAACCCACATGGACACGGGGAGAGGATGGAAACTCCACTCAGATTAGGATTCTAACCTGTACCCTCAGCACTGGCAAATGTGCTAAACACTAAGACACTGTGCCACCCAGTACATAACATGTTGTTTATATTTATCGAGAAACAGAGAGTACACATAAAAAACTAATCATGTTAGTTAGTTAGTATGTTCTATCTTTTAGGGCTGTATTTATGTTTGTCTATGTTTGTTCTTATTTGACCTGTCATTGAGGCACTTCTAACAGCTGAACATCTCTGGATGTTTAGTTAATATTAAATTGCTGTAAATGTTATGCCAACAATTGTGCCAAGGGTTAAAAAACAGATTTTGAATAATGTAAACACTAACTGTGAATAAACATTTAAATTGTATATGCATACTTACATACATATTATACATGCATGCATACAAACAATACATACTGTGCATGCATACTATATATATATATATATATATATATATATATATATATATATATATATATATATATATATATATATATATATATGTGTGTATGCATGCATACTATTGATGCATACATGCAAAAAATACATACTGTACAGGCCCAGTATACTGTATATACATCCACATTGAAATGCATACAATATAGACATACATACATACATACTAAACATGCGTACCTACTCTACATGCATACATACAAACGATACATACTAAAACATCAATACTATAAATACGTACATACAATACATCAATACTATACATGCATACGATAAATCATATACTTGCATTTTAAACATACTATAAATACATAGATAATATATATATATACATAGTAATATACATGCATACTCTAAATACATACATACATACATATACATAATATATACATGCATACATACTATACATGCATACTACTGTAAACACAAAAACATACTATGCATATATACTGTACATGCATGTACTGTATACATACATACATACAGTATGCTTGGTGAATTGGTAACTCATCACATTGCTGCATTTTGTGTAGGATTTCCAGTTGGAGGCATTGGCAGTGTATGTGCGTGTTGGGCAGCGATTGGTATGTCAGCGTAAGTACCAGGCCATTCGGCAGCTGCTGAAGTGTGTGGGTGAGTCTGGAACAGCTACGAAGAGTGACTGCGATGCCATCATTCTGAGCTGTGTGACTGAGGCAGATAAAGACCCCTCTGATGTGAGTTTGTATTATCTCTGTTTATGTAGTTGGTGTAGTTTTCGCAATCAAAATATTCACATGAATGTCTCCTGCTTGATACCAAAGTCTTAGACAGAATTCCATCTGCTTCTCTACAAACCTTAATGTGTCCTCTGCTAGAGCCAGCTACCATGATGATGGTGACCATATTGATGTAAAGTCCACGACAGTAGCTAATCTGTACAGTTAATGTTCATTATATTCTAATTCTTCATCACTGCTCACAGGACCGTGCATGTAGGATGCCGGTGGCAGGACATTTTGGTTTAAATTCCAGCAGCACTTCTGTTTCTGATCCTCTTATAAAAGCACAACACACTTAACACACCACTACCATGTCAATATCACTGCTGTGACCAATATCCACTTCCCAATTTTGTAGTGGTCCTGATCATCACCTTCTTCTGTCTTGCACTTTTGGAAGGCAGCCGCATTTTCTCTCCCTCTCCGTCCTTTAAAACCCTGTCTTTGTCTTGTCTCGTCTGCAAGGGATTTGCAAAACAAGAAAATCATGGAATTGATTAAATGGTAAATTTCTATTTATTGTCACTAACTTCTCAACTAGAAGTCGGGGTTCGGGGGAACCGACCTCCCCTGACAGAACGTTTGCAGCTGGATGTGTGATGGATGCGTGGAGGAAGTGGCGAATCATGTGCCTGGCACCTCTTTCTGTTGAGGACATTAAGGATTTAAATGTATTTGGATTGATGATTACGGGGATTCTGCTGAATGGATTAGGTGTTTCCATGGTATATCGGGAAATTAAATGTGTTTTGTCAGCTGTCCAGCGTCCCTTTAAGTTGCCCAATATGATTGATGTGATGGGCAGAGCCATTAGAACTCAGACTGTGAACATTAATCGCAACACGGAAACCATCTTGGAGAAGCTTTCGCCGCTGAAAACGAGGTTGGAAACTTTGGAGAGCAGATTGAGGGATTCATGTTAAAATTATGTCAGTCTCTGCCTGAACAAAGCAAATAGAAAAGTCTTGGGTTTCCATTTTTACAGAAATTGCTCGTTGATTAAACACACTCCAGCAAATAGAACGGATAGAACTTGTTTTTAGTACAGCCTTTGGCTTAAGGACATGGCACACCCCCCCGAACACGCCTGCTTACTTACGGTCTGGCAAGATGATCACTGTATTAAAAGAGGCAGGCATTCCTAAAACCGTGACCATGTCGGTGTCTATGTTGTATATATGTGCTGTGTGCAAATAAGTTTTTTTTTTTTCAGATTCATAAACTATACATGAAGGATAGGCTGGGGCGTTTTTTTTTTGTTGTTGTTTTTTTTTTTTAGCACCTGTCTTTTTTTCTTTTCTCAATGCAAAAATATCATTATCATCAGAGAACAAAGTAAAGGGGACTAACAAAGTATGTAAAGAAACAAATGGACTCTGGAATGTAATTGTAGAACTACAACTTCCAATTAAATAGTAACTAAAGGTGAAAAAAAATAGACAGTAAATGCAAAATCAAGCAGCCAGTATGTGTTAGACTGCTGTATGTACAATAATCCAGCCTTATGAAAATAGAAAATCAGTAGCAATAAAATGTATGGGACAAGTATTTGAACACCTACAGGAGCTATCATGAATGTCTTGTTCTAAAGCTGAAGGTATAGTTATGGAGTTCATTTTACGTATCTGTGGGACCAGTTTATCCAGATGAGCATTCGTGAGGTCTGACACCAATGTTGGATTAAAAATTTTTACAATCTTCATTCTAGTTCAAGTTAGTTACGATTAGGGTTGAAATATGTGTGCTGTGTGCCAATCCAGTTCCCCCACACGAAATCCCCCACGCGAACACTGTTTGTGACCATGGCTGTTCACAAACAAAGTTAAAGCCATACTATTGGTTAATATGTCGTGTTATGTTGAAGTATTAAGATTTCTCTTTGCTGGATTTAAGGAGTCATGGCTAAGTCTTGAAAAACAATTTACTAGCACATGTGTGTCCACATTTTTCTGGCTTGTGATCTACCAGGATTCAACTAACTAAGGGTTTTTTAATTTAATTTAATTTATTTATAATTTTTTTTAAAGCTTACGGTTCTTTTTAAGCTTTAATGTTGAAACCTGTTTACACACCATGTTAATTTTGTGGAATCAGCATAGAAAAGTCTGAGCTTCGGGTTGCCATGTACACAGAAATTGCACTTTTATTAAACACGCTCCAGCAAATAAAACGGATAGAATTTGGTTTTAGTACAGCCTTTGGTTCAAGGACATTACTTACGTTTCCTTTAAATAGCAAACCCCCCCCCCCCCAAGCAAACACACACAGCATGCAGCAAAAATGTACAACAATCCCTGTGACCCGCATTCCCCCCAAACAGAACATAAACATTAATAAAAGCATAAAACATAGCACACATATAACCTGGCTGCAAAGCATGCTGGAAAGTGGTAATAATAATAATGGGTGGTAGTTATGGTGACAGTACGCCAGTCAATTACATTGACCCACCCACCCTTATAAGCAGTTTTAATGTCACATGCATTTAAATGAGACCTGATTGAGACACGAGGCTTTGCCATGCACCAGTTTTGGGAATAGAGAGATGGGAGAGAGCAGAGGGCACTCAAACGAGGATAGCAATCACGATTCAGAATGACACACAGTGTATGTGCGTGTGTGTATATATGTCTCCGATACTGTGCTGTAATAAAGGCGCTAATAAGCACAGTTACAGCCATTTTTATCCAACCTGTGGAGTGATCCGTGGCGATCTACCAACAATGCTACTGTCTTAGCATTTTCCTCATTTTTAGTAAGAAAATACACAACTGGAAGCGGCGCAACTAGTGGAGAACGCTATAAAGGAAGCATCCAGAGCATTTGGAATTATTAAATAAATATTCATAGACAAATTATAATTAACCCAAGTCGGCGATTCAGGTATTTTTAGTCCTAACGGTTTACCACTGCTATAGAATTAATTGAATTTCCTGTGAAATGTATAATAACTTATTTGCTTATTATTGTTGTTTATTAATTTTATTAGGCTAAAGATCTAGAGGCACTGATTTTGGAGTCTAAAACAACAGAGAACAAGGTAATCTTGTTTCCAGGTTTGTTTTTAATACTTGATCCTGCTGGTGAAACTTCATCCATTAACGTGTGTTTGTAGATAAAGGCGTACTTGCTGTGCAGTAAACTGAGGGCAGCATATCTGCTGGCGGTCAAACTGGACGCGGTTAAGGCTTGCTCGCATGTCCAGGAGGTGTTGCAGGCTGCTGAAGTCTCAGGTGACTTGGTCATGCAGGAAATCTGTCGCCAGTGGCTGTCTGAACACCAGGAGCCGGCGTCCAATCAGCGGCGAGCCAAGAACAGATAGTCGATTACTGATTCCCTGCCAGGTGACTCGGCTGCTGGGGATCAGAGAATTGTCCTGATGTTTATCAGACTGCTGCTTTAACTCAGAGAAACGGAATCACCAACGTGCTCTATCAACAGCCTACAGTTCTGGACCAGCTAACCCTGGTGTGTGCGTCACAGGGTATATAGCATGGCAAATGTTCTGATCCAATATTTGACGATTAATAAGGGAATGATATGATATATAATTGTGTAATCCACATACCAAACTCTATGCACACTGACACTGAGCTTATGCTGGCTATAAAAGATGTAATATATTTGGATTCCCCTAATATTAATACCTAGACTTGACTTCTTATTCAAATATTAATTAACTGCCATTTTGTGCTTTGTTATAAAATTATCTGTGGTGAAGAATTACATTCCTCACTTTATGCCAGAATTTTGTCAAGCAACCATTTGTACATTTAAATTGCACTAGTAAATGCATAAACTTTATAACATGAAGCAGCTTATATTAACAGACCACCACTGAGAGGCGCAGCAGGAGACAAACAGTCAGGAAGGCAGGCACAAAGGGGCATGGAACGTAGGCAGACCGGAATGAGAGACGATGATAGACAGGTAAGTACTGAAAGAGACACAGACAGGTAGGGGAAGACAGACAGACAGACAGACAATAATCCGTTCAAATGATTTAATTCTAACAGCTCTGACATGCATCAGGTTAAAAAACAGCCAACGCATCAGCTGCAGTCAACCGATTCATCATTCTGGCCTCGGTCACATCCAAATGTTTCGATTAACTATAGACATCTGTCTTAAGGTGTTAAAGTGGGATAAAGCAATGCACAACCGAAAGACACTGATTAACTGGTGAATTAAATCAGGACGTCTCAGGTTTAGTATGATAAGCTTGAATTGTACAGTGTCTTGCTTCAGGAAAATAAGTCACAAGACCGGGTCATTATGATTTGGCTTGTGTATAGAGACAACAGTGGGATAAAAATGCTCTGCACAAATGTGAAGGCGATCGTTCTTACAGTATTAAGTGTTTTCGGAAAACATCGCTGAAAAACATTAATGATAAGGGAATTGTGATTTGCACATGTTTCTTCGTACATTTAGAGATTTGTCAGAAATGTAATGTGGTTAAATGTAAAGTAATACATATTCCAAAAAAGGATTTTTCTATGATGGTATCATTGAACTTGTGCAATTGTCAGCAATACTGCCTGTTAATTTGAAAATGACAAGCATTGTGAGAGTGTGTGTGTTTATTTACATACTGTTACTGTAGTTTATGAACTGTATACACAGGTATAACCATACTGGTTATTTTTATCCTTGTGCATTGGCTCATCTAAATACTAAAGAAGTTATTAATTTGCACATATGCTCCCTATCATTAATGCCATTAAACAAAACATTGGTTTGTCCTTCAACAATTTCAGTAAAACAATATGCAAGACTTTTTTGGCAAGCTCTACTATTCTTATAAAACTTTTATGAATACTGTATGTAAATTAACTACCCTGCCTGGCCAAAAAATGGTCACATGCGCTGATATTGATACTGATGGAATTAATTACGGCTGTGGGATCATTTCCACAAAGTTCTGCAATGTCACACAATTTATTTCTATCCAGAATTTCATTCATTTTTAATAGAACACAATCACCCACAAAGGAAGTGTTCACCTTTGCACTCTGTTCTTCTAGTGAAGTTTGGAAAATCTTTGATCACACACACACACACACACACACACACACACACACACACACACACACACACAATCACTTAGTTTATGGATACACAGGCTTTTTGGACATTTGAAGGCTTTCTACAAACTTCAAAAACTGTGTCTGTTCAACTCACCAGACTTTATAGAACCTGCTTTTGTGAACAGGGACACCGTTAAATCAAAACATGAAAAGTCATAATATGCGCCGTTCCGTCAGGTTGGATGGTGAACATTGATGGACAGGCATTTTCAGGTCTCTCCAGAGATGCACAATTTCGTTTCAGTCAGGACTCTGGCTGGGCCAGTCAAGAATGGTCACAGAGTTGGTCACAGAGCCACTCCTCTGTTATTTTAGGGTAATTGTCTTGTTGAAAGTAAACCCTGAGGTCCAAAGCACTCTGGATGAGGTTTTCTTTCAGGATATCTCTTTACAGATTCATCTTTTCCTCGTGTGTAACCTGTCGTCCTGTCCCTGTTAGCTGAAAAACACCCTGATAGCAGGATGCTACCACCACCATGTTTCACTGTTGAGATTGTATTGGGCAGGTGATGAGCAGTGCCTGTTTTTTTTTACACACATATCACTTAGAATTAATGACAAAAAGTTCAATCTTCCTCTCATCAGACCAGAATCTTGTTTATCATAGTCTGGAAGTCCTTCATGTGTTTTTTAGCAAACTCTATGCTTTCATCCACTACATTGCCACAAGTATTAGCTCACCTGCCTTGACTCACATATGAGTTTGTCACATCCCATTCCTAATCTTAACAATTTTTACGCTCGGTTTGAGAGAGGGAACCTGACAACTGCAACCAAGACAAATGTGTCTGCAGATCATCAACCACTGACTCTTTCTGCCACTGATGTATGAATGGTGTTGAGCAGGATCAAAATCCACAAGGCTGCAGGTCCTGATGGCATCCCTGGGCATATTTTCAGAGTGTGTTCTGGAGAGCTGGCAGGAGTACTGACGGACATATTCAATCTATCCTTGGCCTGTGCTGTGGTACCGTGCTGCTCCATTGTTCCTATACCCAAAAATTCTAACCCATCAAGACTGAACGATTACCGCCCAGTAGCCCTCACTCCCATCATTACAAAGTGCTTCGAACGGCTGGTACAGGCACAACTCAAATCTTGTCTCCCTCCCACCCTGGACCCCCACCAATTTGCATATCGACAGAACAGGAGTACAGAGGATCTCCATAGCACTGCACTCTGTCCTCTCACACCTGGTCAATAAAAACACCTTCGTCAGGATGCTGTTCATAGACTTTAGTTCAGCGTTTAACACAGTCATCCCCTCAAAACTCATCACAAAGCTTACAGACCACAAAGCATCAGTCACCACATGTGCAATTGGTTACTGGACTCCTTAACCAACTGACCCCAATATGTCCAGTTGGATAACCATTGTTCATCTACCATCACCATAAACACAGGTGTTCCACAAGGCTGTGTGTTAAGTCCCTTTCTTTACTCTCTCTTCACCCACGACTGCAAACTTGTCTATGGCTCCAATACCATTATTAAGTTTGCAGATGACACCACGGTAATTGGACTCATCAAAAACAACAATGAGACTGCTTTTAGGGAGGAGATGAATCGTCTGGCTGAGTGGTGCGACACTAACAACATTCTGCTCAATGCCGAGAAAACAAAGGAGCTCATCATGGACTTCAGAAAGAAGGCTAACCAGCACCAACCCATTCATATCAAAGGGACGGCAGCGGAGCGTGTGAACAGCTTCAAGTTCCTAGGTGTACACATCTCTTGAGGATCTCACCTGGATGACCGGCTGCTCCAATCTGGTCAAGAAGGCACATCAGCGCCTGTTTTCTCTGAGGACTCTGAGGAAGAATCTTCTGTCCCCAGACATTCTGGTAAGCTTCTACTGCTGCACCATTGAGAGCATCTTGACCAGCTGCATTACAGTTTGGTACGGGTCCTGCTCTGTCTCAAACCGGAAAGCACTGCAGAGGGTGGTGAAAGCCGCCCAGCGCATCACCAGATCACCACTTCCTGCCATAGAGGACATCTATACGAAGCGGTGTCTGAAAAGGGCTGGAAAAATACTCAAAGAACCCAGTCACCCTGCAAACGGACTCTTTTCTCTTCTGCCCTCTGGAAGGCGCTACAGGAGCTTAAGGACTAAGACCACCAGGTACCAGAACAGCTTTTTCCCCACAGCTGTCACACTCCTGAACTCTGCCTCCTGATATCTGGACTATATTGACACACATCAATAATATATGGACTTGGGGGGGGGGGGGGGGGGGGGGGGGGGGGGGGGGGGGGGGGGGGGGGGGGGGGGGGGGGGGGGGGGGGGGGGGGGGGGGGGGGGGGGGGGGGGGGGGGGGGTGTGTGTATATATATATATATATATATATGTATATATATATATATATATATATATATATATATATATATGTATGTTCATAGTCTGTACATGTTCATAGCTTGTAGATTTCATATTTATATCTGCTCAAAGTCTATACATGCTCATAGCTTGTATATTTCATATTTATAATCTGTTTATAGTCTGTACATTCATATTTGCATATTCAACTCAACAAATTACCACTTTGTAATGTATATATTTATATCTCTGCTAAAGCACTTCTGGATGGATGCAAACTGCATTTCGTTGTTTATAATGAGCAATGACAAAGTTGAATTCTATTCTATTCTATTCTATTTTAATCCATAGGTTTCAGCATAATGTCGGTCCACCCTTTTGCAGCTTCAACTCTTCTGGAAAGGCTGTCCACAAGGTTTAGGAGTGTGCTTATGGGAGCGTATTTGTGAGGTCACACACTGATATTGGATAAAAAGGCCTGGCTCTCTGTCTCCACTCTAATTCATCCCAAAGATATTCTGTCAGGTTAAGGTCAGTCAGGTTCATCCACACCAGACTCTGTTCTCCATGTCTTCATGGAGCATGCTTTGTGCGCTGGTGCATGGTCATGTTGGAAGAGGAAGGGGCCAGCTCCAAATTGTACCCACAAAGTTGGGAACATGGAATTGTCCAAAATGTAGACAAGTACCGTTCTCCTGGCAACCACCTAACCCAGCATGATTTGTCACTCCAGAGAATGTGTCTCCACGCCACGTCCAGTGGTGGCGTGATTTACACCACTGCATCCAATGCTTTGCATTGCACTTGGTGATATATGGCTTGGATGCAGCTGCTCGACCACGAAACCCATTCCATGAAGCTCTCTGTGCTTTGTTCTTGAGCTAATCTAAAGGCCACATGAAGTTTGGAGTTCTGTAATGGTTAAGTGCAGAAAGTTGTCAACCTCTTCACACTATGCACATCAGCATCTGCTCACCCCGCACCATTAGTTTATGTGGCCTACCACTTCGTGGCTGAGTTGCTGTCGTTTCCAGTCACTTCCAAACACTGATCATTTGGATGGGTGAGCAAATACTTTTGTATGTCTTGCACTGAGGAGAGGCTGCTGTCTGGACACTTTACCACAAAACCCCGACTGGTGAAGTTGGGCTCTGCTGTGATGGTAGACTTTATGAAACTTCCTCCCATCTCCCTCCTGCATCTCTGAACCTCAGCCACAGTGATCTTTGGGTTCTTCCTTACCTCTCTCACCAAGGCTGTTCTCCCACGATTGCTTAGTTTGGCTAGACGGCCAGGTCTAAGAAGAGTTCTGGTCATCCCAAACATCTTCCTGTACCCAATGAATCAATTATGAAATGTCATCGCTGATGTTCAAGCATCAAAGTGGTAAAATAGTCCAAAACACATTCAACTTTGGGTAACTGAGCTACTAACCTTGAGGTCTTGAAAAATAAAAGCCCCACCACTTGTGACTATGAAAACACAGGATACAGTGAGAAACAAAGCAGGCATTCAGTTCTGATACCCCTCATTTAACTAGCATGTGAAAATAAAGAGTCTCTCAGTCAAATTTCCCAGCAATATATATATATATATTTAAATATCAGTCTCTGGTCATTAGAGTAACAGCAGTAAAAAGGCATGTTCACATCTGTATAAAAACCGCACAGTTGTAGCAGCTGATGTATGGAAGCGAAATGTGTAAAAAAAAAAATTAATAAAATCAAAAACAATGTTTAACGCATGAGATTCTTAAAAACTTACTGTATAGTGATGAATCAAATCAAATAAGTGTTTCTCTAATCCTGGTCCCTGAGTTCCCTCTACCTGCACACTTTAGTTTTTTAGCTCTAAGTTAATTAGAAAATTCAGATTTTGTCCTCAGGAAATTTCCTGCATCTGTCAGGAGTATGTCGATATAAAGTTGACCAAAAGTCAAGCACCTAGCCATGCATTGTGGACAAGCTTATGCATATGGAACCATTGCACAAAGCAAAGGCATGATAGCTCAGTGGCAGTGGCAGGCCGTGCGTTTCACACCTGGGTCTTCAGTAATGCTCCGTCTGAATGAACAATTTTATGACTGTAAAACATCTTATTATTCAAAAATGCAGTACGAAGCGCAGGTGCATCGCAGATAGTTAACTACTTGTTCAGATTTTGATTAGATACACACCTTCACCTAATGAACGTTTGTGCCTTTTATAACCTGCAGAGATCGACCACAAGCTGCTGTGATGTGATGGGCAGACCCTCCGCCAGCACGTGTTTTAATGAATTCCTGAGCCTGTGAACTCCTGTTTTTATGAAAATTACCAACAATAACCTCATAAAATCCTCCATTCATCCTTTTTTCCTTAAATGTGTTCATTAATTTCGTTAAGAAGTCCTTTTCTATTGCCATCGAAGCTAATGCTGAAAGTCGAGTCCTACTTCTGCAATACGTTAAATCGGTTATAAATGTCGACTCATCAAAAGTACTCTCCAATCAGAAGCCAAGAATACGCTGACATAACATTACTAGCTAGCTACTGCTAGGCTCTGGTATGGAGGACCTTAAAATCTGATTACGTAACAGTTTGATCTACACTTATTTAATGCTACTGGGGCCAGCAGAATTCATTATAAAGGCATAGGCTGGAAATATTTAATACCTGGCAACCAATGATGCTGAAATGTGATTGATTAAATGCTGTAGTAAGAAAATACAGGTCTGGAAGCGGTGCAACCGCTATGGAAGGAAGCAGACAGAGCATTTGGATTCATTATTAAATAATTTATGGACAAAATATTAACTTTAGTCTGTGATTCAGATATTTTTAGGCATTTAGAGAAGACCTTAACGGCCCTGATGACCCGCCACTGCTTGGTGGGTAGGCTGTGGGGCTATAAATCTGAAGGTTAGGTGTTCCTGAGTCTACTGAAGTTAAATGTGGGTTTTTGAGCAAGGCCCTTAATCCTCATTGCTCCAGGGATGCTGTGTCATAGCTGACCCTGTCCTCCAAGATGGGATCTCATCCGATATCAGTGTCAAGTTTACAAATAAATAAAAGGACTGTCCGCTTTCCTCTGACAGGAGGCTGCAGAGCGTTAAGTGCAAAACCACAAGACTGAGAAAGAGCTTCATACCAGAAGCTGTAAGACTCTTAAACGCCACCTGAATGAGACACACCTCATGGACACTTTACCCTACAGTATATCACGTTCCATTACCACACCTCATATATATATATATATATATATATATATATATATATATATATATATATATAGTGATGACAAGTGTCATTGAATGAGCAAATTTTTTACACACATGGGGTGAAAATGGAAATTCCACTCAGATTGGGATTCGAACCTGGAATCTTCAGCACTGGGGGCGAACATGCTAACCAGTAAGCTTTTTTTTAAGTAAGTTTGTGGGTTCCCAGATCAATGAAGTTACCGATGTGGGTGCTTACTGCTCCAGGGGGCGCTGTACAACCCTGTGCTCGCTTAAGTCGCTTTGCATAAAAACGTCTGCTAAATGACCAAATGTAATGAAATGAAATTACCGATTTGTGTTGTTTTCTAATTCGTAAGGATAAAAGTATCTGCTAAATATTCATTCATTCATTCATTATCTCCCGCTTTATCCTCTATTAGGGTCGCGGTGGGGTTCCCCATGCCCATCCAGGGGAGAGCGTCTCGGGCGCTGGGCAGATAGACTCAGATAGACCCAGGACAGGGCGCCAATCCATCGCTGGGCTATCTGCTAAATAATGAAGTTTAATATATTTAAATGTAATTATTTAAATCTGGCACTGTGGCTTAGTGGTTAGCAAGTTCGTCTCTCAACACTAGGGTTTCCAGGTTTGAATACCAATCTGGCTGGAGTTTCCATGTTCTCCCCGTGTCCACATGGATTTCCTCTGGGTTCTCCGGTTTCCTCCGACAGTCCAAAAACATGGATTTAAGGTAATTTGAATGTTATAAATTGCCTTATATAGAGTGTGTTTGTCTCTGTGAGTGTGTCCAGTGATAGATTGGCGTCCTGTCCTGGGTGTATCTGCCCAGCGCCCGAAACGTTCTCTCCTGAATGTGTGTAACAAATGTCTACTGGCATCATGTCATTTGTCATAAATTCACTGTGTGTGTGTTATTTGAACAAAAAGCATGTACTGTAGCTGAGTTACAGTCTATAAAGTCCTGCCTAGCCACTGAAGGTAAGATCAGTTTTATTACCTGTCTTTGTGAGAACCTGATTCGCAGTCGGTTATCTGTTTTGTACTACACTTGCTTTTAACCATCTCCGACTTGGGCAGTGTCTGTTGATGTGTCTTCTTTAGTAAAAGAGTTATTTGTGCTTTCGTTTTCATTCTTTTGACTTGCATTTACTCCTGAAGGTTCCAGCTGCAGTATCCCTAATATTCTAACTCAACTTACATAAATGTAACTATAAAATTGGTTCAAAGCAGCTCTATACTCATAAGCATTGATGATAGCATGAAGTGGTATAGGCGCCTGTGTGTCAGAATAGTATTAGTGCAAGTACGCAAGATTAATATCATACTGAAATCAGTATGGTTGCAACGCAAGGCACACTGACTGCCTTATCCGACAATAAAAAAAAATGCATCTAATATGTGTAGCCAGGTGAAACTTCAGGACCAGGATTGGGAAACAATGGATCAAACTAAGAGCCTGGGTTCACGTTCCCCATCAACTGAGAGATCAAGATCAGGCAGATGTAATAAACCGGTGAACAAAACAGAAAGTAGATGGCCGGTGAACCGGTGAACAAAACTCAAAACATTTGGCACGTGTTTTGTGATGAGGGTTAGGGAATGGAGGCTGTAAGAAAGTGAATCATTTTAAGCCCAGTTGATTCCCAGCAGCTCACAGCTGACGTCCCAGAGTCTCCGAGCAGTGGCATCACAGCGCCCCTGAGGTGCGACTGAGGCTGGCGCACAATCACTGAGGAAAGAATAGCAGAAGAATGAGTATGTTTCCTAAATCATGCCCTTCATTGAATGACCAAGTGGCATCCTGCAAAATTACCATCACATTGTGTAGTATTGTTATTATTAACTGAAGAACTCACACACATGAGTTCTCCTTAGCATAACAATGGCCTAAAAAATTAAATGTGCAATTTCATGGTTTTGATTTATGTTTACATTAGTTGATTGTGATTCACTACTAGTCTAAAACCTCCAGTTCCAACTTGTTGCACAATATCAGGGTTCTATTGCAGTGGTTCTCAAACTTTTTAGACCAACCACCCATTATCAAACCAAAACTTCAATGTACCACCCTATGTTTTTCACCACGGAACAACATATAGCAATCCATTAGGTGCGAGCATACATTAAAGCAATAAGGTATGAGAGGAAGTTCATTATTGTGCATAAATTACAGGAATGAGGTGTTAGGCGCAAAGCAGAGTGCAGTTACACCTCTTTCCGTAGTTTATTCACCATGATACACAACCTCTAGTGCCTTATTGCTTTAATAAAATAGCTATAAACACACTATAATAAAAAAGCAATAAAAAAACAATTAATGTGGTTATTGAAAGCAAAATCCTTAATAAACTGGACTTCAGTGAGGTAAAATAGTTTGGTTTTTTAAATAAACGCTGATCGCAGAGTAACATGTTTCCGGTTTCTCTAACAATCAAATACTGTTGATTACAAATTACAATACGCAGTTTATATAAAACATCGGGAAAATAATGTATTGCAGTGTTTCTTAAACTTTCGCACCAAGTAAAACCCATTATCAAACCAACTTATTCAAACTTTTAACTAACACCTCTGTCCTCATCACGGAACAGCATATGACAAAGATCAATTAGGTGTGAGTGTATATTAAAACAATAAGGTACGAGAGGGCATGGTGTTAGTGTAAATAAATCACAACAAAGAGGTATTGTTGGGCACGATGCGCATCAGAGTACAATTAAACCTCTTTCAGGTGATTTATTCACAATAATACACGACCTGGATGAAAAATCATGGTTAACATATTCTTCTCTCAGTACTGGGGATCCAGGTTTGAGTCCTAATCTGGGTGGAGTTTTCAAGTTTTCCTCATGTCTGCATGGGTTTCCTCCGGGTTCTGGAGATGATGTCGTGAAAGACCAGTTTATTAACGATTTTGCTTTCAATAAACAAATCTAAGAATCAAACATGGTTGTTTCTTTCTCATAGTTTGTAACCAGTTCATAAAAGCCAAAAAGTATGAGAGGGCATGCATTAGTTTGAATAAATCACGGGAAAGACATGTTATTAGGCACGACGTGAACCGAGTACAGTTACGCCTCTTTTCCATAATTTATTTTTAACAATAATACACAACCTGCACATTATTCAGCTTTATTAAGGAACAGTGCTGTTGATGTCTTCACCTCTCACTCTTGAAGCTATACTCATTATATAGTATTATTTTAAGCATTCTAATAAAATCTGTCTCACCTGAAGTGTTTGCCACTGATGGACTGCAGTTCATCCGCAACCGCACAATAGATGGAGGTCTGTGCTCCTTCCTTTGGAGTCTTCAGGAATATCGAGAACAGTGCGAACATGAGGGACATCAAGGTGGAGTGGCGCACCAAATCCGACCTGACTGTCCCCGGATGCACTGAGTTTACAGTGACGTTCGTACCTGGGAACAAGTTAAGAGTGACCGACCTAAGCAGCGTTTACCATAACACCGGTTTGTAATGTCAGAATTCTCACACACCTTCCAGCCTACGTGCCAGCTCCTTGGTAAAGAGCACGTTTGCCAGTTTGCTCTGACAGTAAGCCAGACCGCTGTTGTAGCTCCCCTGACTGTGCAGGTCATGGAAACGGATCCAACCAAAATAATGTGCTAGAGAGGAAACCACTATGATGCGGGATGGTGCGCTGCGCTTCAACACCCCAATCAGCAGAGAGGTTAACAGGACGTGACCTGAAGGAACAAACAGCTTTATTATTGTAGATTCATTAGTTTGTGTAGGTTTGCTACTGGAGATCCAGTTTCTTCTCCTCATCCAAAAACATACTAGATGAACTAGAACTCTACATATACATACACATATATACAGTTCCTTGTGAAGGAATACAAACAGAACACACAGAGCTCAAAGTTCAGAAAATGTGGGTAGGTTAGGATTGCAAAATAGACAGATGGTGCTTACGGTCAGGTTGCCAGCCTACCTGAACCAAATGTATGACCTGGTAGATAAAGCTCACCAAATAGGTAGATAAAGGCACCAAATTGTCAACAACCCCGCCTAAGAGGAAGAGCAGTATGATCACCCCCGAGATGCCCTCGACCTAGCTATTCTAGGAAAAAGCAGAACTAGGGGTGGCTTTTAGGATAAAATAGAGGTGGCAACTGGACTTCGGGGCTCTGTCTTGGAGAGGCCTAATGCTGCCGAGGTCAGAGTCGATCGCGATCTTGGGCTTGTCTTGGAAGAACACACTGGATTCCCGGTTCGAATCCCTATCTGGGTGAAGTTTCCATGTTCTCCCCGTGTCCACGTGGGTTTCCCCCAGGTTTTCCAGTTTTCTTCCACAGTCCAAAAACAGTGAGTGCCCAGCGATGGATTGGCGCTCTGTCCTGTGTGTATCTGCCCAGCGCTCGAAACGTTCTCCCCTGGATGGGCATGGGGAACCCCCCCCCCACCCATCCCCCCCCATCCCCCCCCCCGACCCTAATACAGGATGAAGCGGAAGAAGATGGATGGATGGATAAATAAACTGCTTGAACTGCTTGATAATCGTGAAGTGGAATGTAATTTATTGGATATTTTAAACTTTTTTTTAAAAATAAAAACCTGAAAATAGGACGTGCAATATTATTCTGCATCTCTGTTCAGTCTTCTCCTTGTTTGAGCTGAAAGTTTAGAGTGACAGCCGGGTCTTGGTAGATTTGCAGTGGTCTTCTACTCCTTCCATTTTAATATGATCACTTGCACAGTGCTCCTTGAGATGTTTAAAGCTTTTGAAATCTTTTTGTGTCCAAATCCGGCTTTAAACTTCTCCACAACAGTATCTCGGACCTGCCTGGTGTGTTTCTTGGTCTTCATGATGCTCTCTGCACTTTAAACAGAACTCTGAGGCTATCACAGAGCAGGTGCATTTATACAGAGATTACACACAGGTGGATTCTATTTCTGGAGTAAGTTTGCTGCATTGAAAGTAAAGAGGCCGAATAATATTGCATGCCCCACTTTTCAGTTTTTTATTTCTAAAAAAAGTTTCAATCTAATAAATTTCGTTCCACCTCACGATTGTGTCCCACGTGTTGATTATTCCCAAAAAATTACAAATTCATATCTTTAAGTTTGAAATGTGGCTAAAGGTTGAAAATGCTTTTGCAAGGCACTGTATGTACACACACACACACACATATATATATATATATATATATATATATATATACATACACACACACATACATACTGTACATACATATGGACCTCACGGTTCAGTATGGTACAGCGTGGGGTGTCGTTGGACAATACGCGTTAGCTCGTTTTAAATGTTTCCAAAAACATACCTTGCAACCGACACACAACACTGACAAAACCAACTGTGTTTGACCAGTGCTGCCGTCAATCGTAGAGGCCCAAACTCCTCCCACACAGATGATTTGAACTATACTCACGGTGAATACTCTGCCTCTAAACTGAGCTACACTTAGCATGGTATGCTTAGAGGGGTTTACAGCTAAAGTGGAAATCGGCTCAGGTGTAAAGCTTGTCTCTTAATTTTAGTTCTTGTTTTTTGTCTGCGCAAATTCTGTAACGTAGTATTCTGTGTGGAAAAGCACTTACTGAACCATGAGGCCCATACCCAATACAGCATACCGTTACACCACTACTAATATATATATATATATATATATATATATATATATATATATATATATATATATATATATATATATATATATATATATGTATATATATACACACACACACATACACATACATTATCTATCCATCCATTATCTTCTTCTTCATTCTCTACTATTCGCAGTGGGGGTTCCCGATGCCCATCCAGAGGAGAACTCCTCGAGCACTGGGCAGATACACCCAGGACAAGGCGCAAACACACACACACTATATAAGTATATAAGTCCATAGAGGGTGTCTTGCAGGACTGCCAGTCCAATAAAAATCCAGAAGCATCTGTGTGTAAGCAGCATGTTACTGTTGAAGCTGCTATAATAAATGTTCGTACTAGTTCACATACTGGGTGGCATGGTGGCATAGTGGTTAGCACGTTCGCCTCAGTGCTGGGGGTTCCAAGTTCAAATCCCACTCTTTGTTTCCATGTTCTCCCCGTGTCTGTGTGGGTTTCCTCCGGGTTCTCCGGTTTCCTCCCATGGACCAAAAATATGGATTCAAGGTTAACTGAATGTTCTAAATTGCCCCATATTGTGTTTGTGTGAGTGAGTGAGTGTGCCCAGTGATAGATTGTCAACCCTGTCATGGGTGTATCTGCCCAGCGCCCGAAACGTTCTCCCCTGAAAGGGCATGAGGGCATGAAGAAGGTCAAGCAGCTCTTCTTTTATGTCCATATTGTCATCAAAAAACACCTCTTAATTAGTATTTAATCAGTAGTTGTGTCAGATGCATCTGTGCTTTTATTATAGGCTAATAAAAAATAATCTAAAGCCACTCCTTTGCCCCTTAGCTGCTTCTGGATATCTTACAATATGGCCTGAATTCTATGTGCCACGGAGCCAGAGACAGATAGTACTACAATGGTTCCATCATGTGGTAAAAGGCGGAATTACATGTAAAAAATAATGAATTTTTTGTTTTGACAAAGCTAGCGAGCTATAAGCAACACATTATAAGACTGAAGTTGCGGGTCATTTGGGATTTGGAACCTGATAATTCTGTCATCACACAATCAAAACGACCACAATTCTAAAATCTGCCCACAAACACCACGCCAAGCAGCAAAGCTAAAAGCAAAAATAAAAATATTAATAATAATTGTCACAAACTGTAAAGTAGACAAATCTAAGTTTAGTTATTTATATAGCACTTCTATTGTTTTAAAGCAGCTTTTCAAGTTTCTAAAATAATAAGATAACAGTGTCAATACTGACAGTTTAAAAAACATGAATTTAAGGTGGATTCAATGCTTTAAATTGCCCCATATAGTGTGTGTGAGACAGCGAGTGAGGGAGTTTGTGCCCACTGATAGATTGACACCCTGTTCTCGGTGTATCTGCCGGCTGAAATATTCTCCCTTGGATGGGTATGTGGAACACCCCGTAAACCTAGTAGAGGATTAAGTGGGAAATAATGAATGAATGAATGAATAGAGTTTGCTTTTTATCTTGACTCAGATCTCACCGAGGTGATTGACTCCCAGGTGCATCTCAAAACCATCAGCAGTCTTCATATAGGGACACATCATCACTCCGGCATTGTTGATTAAAATGTGCAGGTGACTCACCTCTGTGGGGAGTAACAAACAGACATGCAAATGCACAGAATGATGAGTTAACTAAATATTTACTGCACAAAAAAACAATTAACCTCCTTGATTGGTGGGCGGAATGATGGCGTATTGGTTAGCACATTTGCCTTTCAGTGCTTGGGCTCCGGGTTCAAATCGCAATCTGGGTGGAATTCTCCCTGTGTCCACATGTGTTTTCTCCAGGTTCTCCAATTTCCTCGAAAAGACGTGGATTTAGGGTAAATTGGCTGCTCTAAATTGCCTCTATCTAAATTGCCTGTATGTAGTGTGTTTATCTGGGTGAGTGAGTGTGTGCCCAGAGATGGATAGACATTCGTTTAAATGTATTTAGCTATGAAATGGTGATACTTAAAACAGTGTAACCCCCCCCCCCCAGCACATTTTGATTATATTTTTAAGTTAACTTAAATTTTTAAGTTTAAATTTAAAATGGGCGGCACGGTGGCTTAGTGGTTAGCACGTTCGTCTCTCAGCGCTAGGGATTCCCGGCTCGAATCCCCATCTGGGTGGAGTTTCCATGTTCTCCCCGTGTCTGCGTGGGTTTCCCCACCGCGACCCTAATAGAGGATAAAGCGGGAGGTCAGGATTTCTATATTACACAATGCATTTAAATATACAATAAATCACAAATGTGCGGAATGGCAGAACATTCTTCTCCTGTCCAGGTCCAGGGAAACTCTTTCTCTGTGGCATGTGATGTCACAGCTTATAAGGCTGCACACTGTCATCAGACGTAGCTAATCAAGTGTTATGATATATAATTGGTAAAAAATATCAATAAGCATGCAGTATACTAAAAATTAACCGTATTAATATAAAAGTATTAACAGATTTCTCTGATATATATATACAGTGGGTTGCAAAAGTATTCATACCCCTTGAACTTTTCCATATTTTGTCACATTACAACCACAAACATAAATATATTTCACTGGAATTTAATGTGAAAGACCAACACAAAGTGGTATACAATTGTGAAGTGGAATGAAAGTTATACATGAATCAACAATTTTTTTACAAATAAAAAACTGAAAAGTGCGATGTGCAAAATTATTCAGCCCCCTTTTCCCTGAGT
>JAFMOD010000513.1:114831-208944 GCA_019802435.1 Corydoras maculifer
TTTTTATTATTACTTCACTTAGTGGATATATTAGATGTAGGTTCCCAATACGTGTCACTTTGCTGCTGAGAATGTGAATTTCCCCATTGTGGGACTATTTAAGAGTCTCACTTATTCTGATTAATAGAGTATTCAGATTACTTATTCATTCCTTAATTATCTTCTGCTTTATACTCTACTAGGGTTGTGGTGGGATTCCCCATACCCATCTAGGGGAGAACATTTCGGGCGCTGGGCAGATACACCCAGGACAGGTGGGGGGGTGTCTCAAGAACCCAGAAGAAACCTATAAGAACACGGAAAATGGAAACTCCACCCAGATTGGGATTCTAACCTCAATCCCCAGCGCTGAGAGGCAAACATCTTAACCATTAAGCCATTATGCCGCCCTATTATAATTATTTTTTTAATATTTAAATGTTTCATGGTATTTTTTTTCTATATTTATTGTGCTAGATATTTCATATCTATGAAAGGGAAAATTATCAGAAATGTGGTATCTAAAAACAGCACATTATAATATTAAATACTACGTTTATTTTCATTAAAATATATTTAAATGTAACATGAATACACTAATTAAGTCTAAAGTTATAAATATGATTAATAAACAACATGTATGCTTCAAAAATCTGTATAAAAGTAATGTCAGCTGTATTTCAACGACATTTTCACCAAAGACTCAATTAACCATGATGCTTTGCTCCAAATAGCTTTTGAAATCCGCCTGTCAGAAACGAATATACCGAGAGAAGTATAATATACACTTACGCCACTTTGCTAACACGTTAATGTTTAAATGCCCGTTATTTACTTTGTAGGTACCTAACACGGTTTAGAATTCGTAGCTTTCGGCGTGTATTTTGCTGACTTTTAAACAGATACCTGTTTGGACACCCGGCAGATCATATGAGGAACAAGGCGTTTATCGTTAGCTATGTTGTTGTCCGTACAGGTTTTAGGTTTTAGTTGTAGGTTTTAGCTGTAGTGGTGTAGCGCTTTCTTTTGTGATTTTTGCAATTATTACAGAGTCGACGCTGGGATTAAAATGTCGTCAGAGGAGTTTGAGAAACTTCATGAGATGTACAGAGTTCTTTATGATGAGCTGAGGTTGATAACTGACCGGGTTGCTCGATCACAAGGAGGTGAAATCATTTAATTTACATCATTATGGCTTTGAAACTTTTACTGACAGCATGGCACATTAAGTCATACCTTTAATTACTTTTAGATTTCTCAGTCACCTCATGATGCGGTAACACAGTTATTGTGTTCTTCCTCTGTGTTCTCTGTGTTCTACTTTCCTGACAACTATAGAGAGATGAGGACTGTATCCTGTAATACGGCAGGACTGTGGTTTATTTCCATCCATCCATCCATTATCTTCAGCTTTATCCTATATTAGCAACAATGGTGAAAAAAATAAAACATAGTTCAGATGCACATCTCAATCACTCAATTACATTGGTCTGGTATTTCGGATTTATTCAACCATCGATGAGCTTTTTGTCTTTGAAAAAATAATAAAAAAATACAAAGCATAGGCATAAAGCAATAGTGCCAACTGTTGGCACATGCAATCAATTCAAGTTTAAATGTTTTTTTCTTTTTAATTGTCACAAAGCAGCTTCCCAGAACTTTTAGCTTATACCAGGGCTTCTGAAAGGCAACACAGGACTGTTCTGGACGTATGTGCTTAGTGAGGTGCTGAACATCAGACCACAAGAATTTGCGTAGTTTGGAAGTTGTTAATATGGAAACTCACTCCTTAAATTCCTCTAACGTTCTAATCTTGGTCAACATAGTCAACATGAGCAAAGCACATCTCTCAGCTATTAGTCATGATTTTTTTTTTACCTGTGTTTTCCTTTCCCAATGTATTACATCTGTTATTTCACACATTTTAAATTTCCCCATTGTGTGATTAATAAAGTATATCAATCAATCATGATCCAGGTGAGAACTAGCTGACTAACTAACTAACTAATAGCAGCGTTTAGCCACTATGCTGCTCTTAAATGGAACCAGCTGAATGAGAACTTTAGAAGAGCCCCGACTTTAAACACTTTTAAATCCAGACTAAAAACATCAAGCAGGCTTACAGCTAAGTTTAAATCACTATTCATTATGTGTTCCTTATTTGTATTGCTTATATTATTCTTTTCATCTTTTTCTTTTCATTTATTTATTGCACAAATATCTTCATTTCATGTATATTTTTTATTTCTTTGAATGCACCATTTTAATTATTTTAATGACTTTAATTATTTTACTACTTTCTAAAGCACTTTGAATGGCTTCTGTATGAAAGGTGTGCTATAAATCAATTTGCCTTGCCTAGTCAGAGCCTTCTATTGGAGATAGGGAGACTGGGGTGGAAGAAGGGACTGGTAAGAACAGGGCTGAGGGTGTAGAGGAAAACGTTGTACTAGATACACAGATAAATTGAGGAGGGGGGGTGATGTTATATAAAGTGCAGGTGCTGTAATTCGGGATAGAGAGGAAAATACTGTGGTGGAGTCTAGTAGAGCTGGAAAGAACAATGAGGACATTATTAATGCTGTGCAGGGGGACTCAGAGATTTAAAAGGTCTCGACCAATATTGTAGTTGAATGTGAAACAGCCACTATTGTAAGTCATAGCTTAGATACGGAGAGCATTGAGACTGACCCTGTGGTTGATGAGACATCATTTAAAATCCCTTCTGTAAAGAGAAAACTGAAAGCAAAACAGATTAAAATTGGTGAAAAGAAAGGGAAAACACAGAAAGCTACCAGACAAAAGGGCGAGAAGCAGAAGAAAGATCATTGTTCTGCAACCCCTGATGGGTCAGACAGTGATTTGTCTGATGCTAAGAGTCAGAGGAGTAGTCGCAGTGTGTATACATTCGGCAAGATAAGAGCTTTTCTAACGAAAACAAACAAACATGAAAGCGGTAGTTGTTGATCTCACCAACTACCGCTTTCATGTTTTTTGTCTCACACTAAGTGAGCACATGTGATGGGGTGGTGGACATATATATATGGTCCCACCAAGTACTGTAGCTGAAGTGCTCGTGGGCAAGGCATCTAACCCTAATTGCTCCCTGTGTGCCATATACAGGGCTGTCCACCATCCCATCACATGTTCACAATCACTTAGTGTGAGTATATGTGTGTTACACTGAACTGAGTTAAATGTGAAGGACAAATTCCTCTGTGTGTAAGCACAGTACACAAAATAGATCACTAAACAGTAGTGATACAGCTTGCTTCTATGTCTATTTTCTCCACTCTTTACAATTACACACTGTAGTACATGTTTTCTTTTTTTTTTGTTATTGTTTTGTTTTTGTTTCTAGATAATTACAGAGCAGGTATTATTTAGGTGGTGTATTGGTTATGGTCCAACTGATGTGGTGAGAGATTTTAGTTCAGCAATGCTGCTGTAGCTTCATTTAAACACCTCAGTGACATTGCTGGGATGGGTATAATGCATTAAGTAAATAATCCCTGCTCTCTGCGTTGCTATTATTGTGGTCCTCAACCATTAGAGAACAGAGTAAAGGGGACATGCACAGTGTGTACTTTTGTCCACAAACAGATGGACTACAGTCCAGCTTTACAGTCAGTGGAAGTAACATGGACAATAAGTGGAGCAAAAAGGAGGTGTGTCCAAACTTTTGACTGGTAGTGTAGATATTTCAGGTAATGTAGTGGCCATTTATTGCCATATGCATTGAAGCTCTGATCACACTGTTTATCTTCTTCTTCTTTATTAGGCGTTTTACTCTTTATTATTCAGGGGACACCCAGCGATGAACTTGCAGACTTTGTTCCAATGTTTTACTACGAATACACTTTTTGACACAACCCTCACCCTCAAACGGGACTGGGGACAAATAGACAATAGGGACAATTTAGAGCAGCCGTGTTCAGCTTAAATCCATGTTTTTGGACTGTGGGAGAAAACCGGAGAAACTGGAGGAAACCCACGGGGAGAACATGATAACTCTATCCCAATCGGGATTCAAACCGGGAATCCCCAGGGCTGAGAGGCGAATATGCTAACCACTAAGCCACCGTGCCTTCCTTTGATCGTACTGTTACACAGTAAGTAACAAAAATATGTTTATACTTGTTTTCTTACAGAGGAAAGGAAAAAGCTGGTACGAGTGTTTGATGAGCGGCACGGAGAAGCACAGGAAGTGGTAAGTAATTGTTATTACATGTGAATTAATGCAACACTAATGCTTGTTATCTGTATTCATTTTGTTAATTATCCCAGTCCTCCGCAGTGCATCTTACCCCAATTCAAGAAATGATCTGATTTGAGATTTACACATTAAACACTTTATTTAATATTTATTAAACGGGCTAAAGCATAATTAATCATAAATAAAATATGTAAAATAATAAATTAAAAAAAACCCCGAAAGCTTTCTTTCCTGATATACACTGACCAGGCATAACTTTATGACCAATATTGTTAGTCCCCCTTTGCTGCCAAGAAAAATCCTGATCCAGCTGGACTCCAGCAAGAATCCTTAAGGCGTACTTTTATATGCCACACAAAGGAGTTAAAAGATCTGCCTCTAACATCTGTTAGTTGTGAGATAACCTCTGTAAGTCTCTCTGAATACGAGTCTTTTAAATGTCGTGAAATGGTGCACTTTTTGAACATTTGTATAGTTCTATGAATCACTCTGTTTTAAAACTTCATTAAAATTAAAAATCCTTTAACAACAGAGGTTATATAGTTTAATGTAGTTATAGTTGAATAACAAAAAGCGCTTCGTCTTAAAATGGATTACAGATAGAACCGACATTGAGGTTTAAACTTTATTATGTCTACATGCAATGAAGAAAATATTATGATAAATTCACAAATTTGCTTCGTAACATTAAGTATCTACCACACAGCAACGACAAGAAAAAAAAAAAGATTACTCTGCAGGTAATTTTTTTAGGTCATTTAGCAGACACCTTTTATTCAAAGCAGTAAACTTGTGTTCAACCAACCCAAGCAAGCTCATGTCATTCCATTATTCTTCTCTCTCCATTGGCTCCCTGTAGCTGCACACATTTAGTACAAAGCACTGACTCTGACCTACAGGACAATCTCTGGATCTGCCCCCACTTATCTTCAATCTATATTTCCAAAATACACTCCAATTCGTTCACTTTACTCTTGTGATGAATGTCGCCTGGTGATTTAATTAAATTCTCACTGCGTATGGTTCACCCCTGCAAAATCGTACAACCATCTTCCTAACTCTGTCCTTAAAGCGAAGTCACTTAACATCTTTAAGAAACAATTGAAAACAGATCTCTTTCAAAAACACCTGATGTAAAAAATAAATAAAGAAGCTAACCTAATACTGCTCATTTAAATTTAGCGCAATCCTATTTTTTGTGTAAATATAAAATGATGCAAAAAGATTTAATACAGGAAGGAACCTGGAAGTATTGTTTTAAATGAATGTTCTATTTGTTTACATTGTCGTTTCATCTTGTCAATCACATAATTTAAACAAAATGTAAAGACCATTTGAACTGAAAAAAAACGTTTCTGAATCGAAAATCGTTTCTGAATCGAATCGTAACCTCAAAATACGGAATCGGATCGAATTGCCAAACACTTGACAGATTCGCACCCTTACCCTTCAGACTGATAGCCCAACACCCTGACCACTGAGCTATCACACTCAGATTTCAGGAGAATTAAACCACCTACTCTAAAACATATTTACTCACAACTGTCAGTCGGCATCAATTCAGTGCTCTTCCTAATGGTTTAAATAGCCCCTGACAGTATGGTGCTTTTTGAGAACGATTTGACTACAAATATCTGGGGTTGTACATGTACAATAAACTGGACTGGACCTAAAACACAAATCCTCCACTGGAAGGGCCAAAGTCATCTGTACTTTTTGAGATGTCTGAGGTCCTTTAACATCTGCAGGACGATGTTTAGGATCTTTTACGAGTCTGTGTTGGCAAGTGCTATCCTTTATGCTGTTGCATGCTGGGGCTTGATGGTTGTTGGTGGCATATGCCAACAGACTGAACAAACTGATTCATAAGACCAGTGGTGATGTTGTGGGTGTGGAGAAGGACTCGCTGAGGGCAGTGTCAAAGAGGAGGATGCTGTCTAAGCTGAAGGCCATTATGGACAAGACACAGGAGCACACAGGAGCACAACACGCCAAATGGAGTATCAGTAAAAACTGCAATTTTACCCCCCCCCCCCCAAATATTCTGATCTGATCAGACAGATATGTTACTTGCCTCTAATTAAGGCCATCATCTCCACCTTGCTACCCAAACGTTGCTAAGTTCTGCCATGCTCATAGAAAGAACATGCAAACTTCTTCATTCAGTTGGTCCTTACATGTAAATGTGGAGTAAACGTGGAGTAAAAAAAATTCTAACATTCTGTTTACCAATGTTGATCAGCATTTGGATGGTAACGTACTAAAAGGTTATAACCAAAAGGGGGCAGTAGAACATCATTTAGCACAGGTGTGCCCACACTTTTCTGGCCCGAGATCTACTTTTTCCAGTGGACTTTTTTTCATCATGATTTACCAGGATTCTTTTTTTAAAGCTTTAATGTTGAAACCTGTTTAAACACATCATGTTAATGTTGTGGAATCAGCATAGAAAAGCCGTGGCTTCGGGTTGCCATGTACACAGAAATTGTTCTTTTATCAAATATGCTCTGGCAAATAGAATGGAAAGAACTTGGTGTCAGTACAGCCTTTGGCCCAAGGACATGACACACATTTCATCTAAATGGCAACCTCCCCCTTTTCCCCAAACAAGCAAACACACACAGCATACAACCCAAATGTACAACCATCCCTGCGAGAACATTAATAAAAGCATAAAACAAAGAACACATAATTCCTAGCTGCAAGTCATGATGGGAAGTGGTAATAACAATAATAATAATTGGTGGTAGTTATGGTAAAAGGATCGCCAGTCAATTACATTGACCCGCCCATCTTTATAAGCAGTTTGAATATAACGTGCATTTAAATGAGATGTGATTAAGGCACAGGGGCATGGCCGTGTACCGGTTTTGGGAAAAGAGAGAGAGAGAGATGGGGGAGTGTAGAGGTCACTCACACGGGGATAGAGATTGCGATTCAGAACAACTCACAGTGTGTGTTTGTGTGTGTGAACATGTATGTATAAGTTCTGCTGATACTGTGCACAAAAGTGCTGATAAGTCCTTTTTATTCAAATGTGTGGTGTGATCTATGGCGATCTACCAACATACACTGTGCAATGGACCGGTCAATCGCGATGGACGTATTGGGCATACCTGATTTAGCCTTAGAAGCTGGACAATCGTCGATCATGGAAGCATAACACCCTCTACAGCAAGATTCCAAAATGCACCCCTGTGACCTTTCACTCTTGTTCAATTGCCTTGAATTAGTTATTTATTGTAGTTTTGCTTCACTTCAGTTGTATTGCATCTCTTCCAGTTGCAAGGGATGGAGCAGGAGCTGCTGAGTGCCCCTGCTTCCTTCAGGAATGGCATGTCCTCTAAAGTGCGGCTCTATCACCGAGACTTGGGGAAACTTCAGCGCCAGATGAGGGCATCAGACACCACTGGCTTCTCATCTCGGCCGGATGGTGTACAAGGCGTCTACGCTGCACAGAACGAGCAAAGTGTGAGTATATGAGACGTCAACAAAGTAATATCTTTATGCAAAAGTGCAGATGGTTGGTTGGTTGTTTTTTGTTGTTATTAGATTTTATTACCTTAAATAAACTAGAAAAACGCCCATAGCAGAACCACTCTGCCACATGTCTTTTCCATACTGTGATGGTACACCCCTAGAATGAATACTTTTTTATATAAACTTGTTATTACTTGTGTCTGGCTATGCCTGTTTTTATGCTTTCATAAAACCATTTGCCTCATTAATGTGTGGAATCTTAACCTGTTACTTCAAGCATCGGTTCAGTAGCTACATAAAGAAACTACATTTATTTTGTGAATATGATTAACTGATCAACTTGTTTATTAAAATACAGATGTAACAATCATCCATTATCTTCTGCTTAATCCTCTACTTGGGTCGTGGGGGGTTGGAGTTACCCATCCAGGGTAGAACGTTTCAGGCACTGGGGAAGACCCAAGACAGGGTGCCAATCTATCTCTGGGCACACACTTACTCACTCACACACACACACACACACACACACTCTATATGGGGCAATTTAAAGCATTTATTTGACCTTGATCTATGTATTTGGACTGTGGGAGGAAACCGAAAAACCCGGAGGAAACCCACGCAGACACAGGAAGAACATGGAAACTCCACCCAGATTGGGATTCCACCTGGGAGTCCCCAGTGCTCAGAGGCGAACGTGCTAACCACTAAGTCACTGTGCCGCCCTATAGATGTAACAGTTTCTTTAAATCAATTTATTTAATCCATGTGGCTTAGTGGTTAGCACATTCTCCTCTCACCACTCAGATGCAGGTTCTCTGGTTTCATCCAACAGTCCAGAAACATGGATTTAAGTTAAACTGAATGCTCTAAATTGCCGCATCTGCCCATCGCTCAAAACGTTCTCCCGTGGATGGGCATGGGGGCCCCCTCACGACGCTAGTAGAGGATCAAGTGAAAGATGATGAAAGAATTAACTTAATTAGTCCTTGGTGGTTTGTCAACACCCCAGGGTTTAGTTCTTGGGTGGGGTGGACAAAGGTCCTTTCTGTGTGGTTCATGCTTGTCCTTCCCATGCCTGTGTGGGTTTCTTCTGGAACTGTAGATACTGCTTTGGTATAAGAGCTGCCCATTAAATAAATGACTAGATATCACATGGTGTTGAATATGGGCACTACCTTCAAGTGAATCCACGGTTCACAACATGATATAGACCAGGGGTGCCCAATACGTCGAGTAGATCGCGATAGAGGTTTGAAAAAAAAGCGCTTATCAGCGCTTATCACGCATCAGCGCTTTATTAGGGCACAGTATTTGAAGCACTTGTAAACACGCACACATTTTAACAAACACAACGTGATTTCTTCTGAATCGCAATCTTCCCTGTGCAAGCGAGCAGTCTGCTCCCCCTCCTCCTTCGCTGTTCCCAAAACCGGCACTTGGTCACACCTCCGGCACGTGGTCACTGCCTAAATCCGAAGAACTGCCTCGTGAATCATCTACATTAGATAGTTTCTGTTTGTGTTTTTGCACTTTATTTGACTGACAAGATGAGTGTAGGACTTTGCTCCAAAAGAATTAAAATACCACTTTCATTTAGAGTGAGAGGATGAATAATTTTTACCATGTCAAACTCAAAATGCCTTGATTTGTAGCCATTGCACTTCCAAAGAAGTTTCATCCATCCATAGGGTCGCGTGGGAAGGGGGGTCGGGTTCCCTATGCCCATCCAGGTGAGAACGTTTCGGGAGCTACGCAGATACACCTAGGACAGGGCGCCAATCTATCGCTGGGTACACACTCACTCACACGTACACAAACACACTCTATATAGGGAAATTTTGAGAATTCATTTGACCTTCATCCATGTTTTTAGACTGTGGGAGGGAAAACCGGAGGAAATCTACATGGACACGGGGAGAACAGGGAAACTCCATCCAGAATGGCATTCGAACCGGGAATCCCTAGTGCTGAGAGGCAAACATGCTAACCACTAAGCCACCATGTTGTCCACCAAGTTCCAATGTCATGCTACTTGCTGGAATGTGTTAAATAAAATATTAATATCTGTGAAAATGGCAATCTGAAGCCATTTTTCTATGCTGATTCAACAATACCAACATAATGTGTGTAAACAATATAAAAGCCTTAAAAAAAGATTAACCCTGGTAGATCTCGATGATTTGTCCAGTGGAAAAGTAGATCTTGGGCCAGAAATGTGTGGGCACCCCTTATATACTGTACTGTAGAACTTATAGTTTATTTTTAGAAATATATTTAGTTTGGTATAAGTTTTTGCTATATTGCGGGATTTTGCACAATATATGTTGCAAAATTTCCCTATTGTAAAATTAGTGTACTACAATAAGTAGTGGAGATTAACTATTGGGTTGCAGGTTTTTTAAATTTTGTTTGTTGTTTTTTCTTAAAAAAAAAAAAAAAAAATATATATATATATATATATATATATATATATATATATATTTATTTATTTTTAGTTATGGTTATCGGTGCATGAATATGATTTCACTGGTATGCGGAATCATCAAAAAAACATACCTCACAACTGCTGCACATCCCCAAAAATACATCAGTGTTCAATCTACCCATGCTGCACTAGTGCTGCTGTAATTCACATGGAACCCAAAATCCTCCCACATGACTGATTTTAAATAAAGCAGTGGTTGTCATTTCTGTATATGGGTTCCACTCGTTGCCCATTGTCCATTTCTAACCAAGGGTGTAAAGCTTGCTTCTTGATTTTAGTTCCACCTTGCGATCCGTACCATTGTATTCTACCGAACCGCGTGCTGAAGAGTGTGTGACTAATACAACGTATTCCACTAGTATATTTGATTTAATTGGTTCACTCCCAAAAATCTGCCTTATTTTAACTTAAACTGAATGTGTTTGCAAGTACAGAGAACATAAGGAGTTGATTTTAATCAAAGTGCATGTCAGGTAATTTTTGGACCTGGTTGAATTTGTTACATTCATTCATTCATTATCTTCCGCTTTATCCTCTATTAGGGTTGCGGTGGGGTTCCCCATGCCCATCCAGGGGAGAACGTCTCGGGCGCTGGGCAGATAGACCCAGGACAGGGTGCCAATCTATCACTGGGCACACACTCACTCACACAGACACACTCTATATGGGGCAATTTTGAGAACTCAATTGACTTGATCCATGTTTTTGGACTGTGGGAGGAAACCGGAGCACCCGGAGGAAACCCACGCGGACACGGGGAGAACATGGAAACTCCACCCAGATGGGGATTCGAACCTGGAATCCCTAGCGCTGAGAGGCGAACGTGCTAACCACTAAGCCACCGTGACGCCCTGAATTTGTTACAGGACTGTTTAAAAGGCTGGTCAGTTAATGTGGATCACATTAAAGATTTAGCTTTTTGAGGGTACAGCAGTGGACACTGAATGAAATGTTTAATGTTTTGTTTGTGTGTACAGTCTCAGTTGCAAGCTCAGCGTGCATTGCTGCTTCAAGGGTCTGAGTCTCTAAACAGTGCCACACAGAGCATAGAACGGAGCCAGCGCATCGCTGCGGAGACCGAGCGAATTGGTACCGACATCATCGACGAGCTAGGCGAACAAAGGGAGCAGCTTGACCGGACCAGAGGAAGGGTGAGACGATGGGGATATGGAGGAAGCAATTCATTTTCTTGTCTGTCGGATATTTAAGCTGCATTTCTAAGCTTTTAGAGATTTGTATCCTGTTTCAGATGATGGTATAAGTTGCACAGTAGTGTCCCTTTTCATAGCCTTAAAATGATGTCATAGAGGAGCCTTTATTTTTTAATCGTTTATAAAGAGTTGAGCTGTGCTAATTCTCAGTATAACGCCGGTCTTAACTGCGGGAGACAGAACCACAAAAGACAAATCAAATTTTAAAAGGTTTAGTTTATATCAAGCAAATATAACTAAAACAATATAAATATTCTAAAAGAACTTGCACACCTTATATACCAACAGACGATACCTCATGTACACGTGTCCTCTACAAACAGAATCATACGGGAGAAGACGCGCTGCTCTTATTATGCACAGTAGTGATGTTCTCCCTTATTGAGTGTGCATACTGTACAGAAAATAAATATAAGTTAAAGGCTGCTTACCAACTTAACACAACAGCTGGCACCACCCTGAGGGATCTGTTACACTGCCACTCCTCCACAGTAGGAGGACGCCAAGTGCCCCCTGGGCCCATGTGCCGGATACTCCAGGATGCCGCATACTCCAACATGATCAAAACAACGTCAAAGCCAAGCTGCTAAGCCGCTCACGGTGAATGTGCGTGCTGATAGAAGTGCTATATTAACATCTGCATTCCTCCGAGCTGAAGCAAGTATTATAACCATTGCTCCACGGATAAAGAAGCCACATATGCTAGATTCTGCGACTAATCATTGGCTTCAGAAGCACCACAGGGGTGACATATTACTAATGATTCTTAGCCAGCCAGTTTGTAGTTCAAGTTCAAGTAATTTATTTATATAGTGCTTTTTACAATAGTACATTGTCACTAAGCAGCTTTACAGTGTTATAAGCTTTTAAACTCCCAAAGGGCAAGCCAAAGTGACAGTGGCAAGAAAAACTCCCTGTTGTTATTTTAAGGAAGAAACCTTGGGAGGACCGAGGCTCAGTGGGGGACTCATCCTCCATTTTCTAAAATGACCTAAGAGCAAAAAATGTTTCACTTATGTGGAAAAGCATCATTTTTATTTCATGTTTTTTGTTGTAACTCTTATCATTTTGACGAGGTGTTTTTTTATAAAGAGTGAAGTATTTTAAGTGATATACATTCATTCATTCATTATCTCCCGCTTATCCGCTATTAGGGTCGCGGTGGGGTTCCCCATGCCCATCCAGAGGAGAACGTTTTGGGCGCTGGGCAGATAGACCCAGGACAGGGCGCCAATCCATTGCTGGGCACACACTCACTCACACAGACACACTCTATATGGGGCAATTTTGAGAATTCAATTAACTTGCTCCATGTTTTTGAACTGTGGGAGGAAACCGGAGAACCCGGAGGAAACCCACGCAGACACGGGGAGAATATGGAAACTCCACCCAGATGGGGATTCGAATCGGGAATCCCTAGCGCTGAGAGGCGAACGTGCTAACCACTAAGCCACCGTGCCGCCAAGTGATATACAGTTTAATTTAATTTTTTGTGGAATAATATTTCTGTCTGTTTTCATTCCTATTCATGTTCAGAAAAAAGCTTAAAAAAACAACCTTTTTGTTCAATAAATGTTTGTCCTGTTCAGCCCGTGATTTAAAGTCAATTGAAGTTTGCAACTGAGTTTGATGCCCCAGGTTTAAGAGAAACTACAGTATCACTTCGGTATTGAAACGGCAGATCTTAAAGCTTGCATTATCTGTACAAGTTGTAATATGTAAGAAAAAATAAAATGTAATTAATAAAAAAAAAAACCTACTTTTAATAAACCTCAGATCATGAACTGGGCCAAAAACTTCAATCAGTTATGATTCCATAGCAAAATAACATAATACAGTTATGGCTAAAAGCATTGACACCCTTTCACTCTTTTCAGAAAATGCACTTGTTTGGCCCTGAACGTTGTTGCAACTACATATGTTTTAAAGTCACATGGTTATTTCTTTAGTTTGCATTAGTAAAGTAATAATAAAAAATTGTCATCTAAAATTTTTCCACACAAAATTCCTGAAATTTACTACAAAATGATTGGCTCCTTTTTTATTATAGGAAATTAACGTTTTCAATTAAGCCATGCTTCTTTAATTTGGCTTAGTGACAGGTGTTGTGGTATAGAAATCACATGGTAAACCAACTAAAATGGAGAACTGTTCTTTTGAACTTAGTGTGTGTTTACCACACTAAATAAAAGAAAGAAGAACAGAGAATGTTCTGAGGATGTGAGAACCAGAACAGTGGGAACATATGGACAGTCTCAGGACTACAGGTCCATCTATTGATTCTGCTTATTCCATTTTTTTCTTTATTCTGTTGTGATGGAAAAAATGTCTCATGTGAAAGTTTATAAAAGTAATTAAAATTGTATTTTTCGTTTGTTTACCTTGTGATTTCATACATTTTTGAGGTTTTATTTCTAAATTATTACTTAGTGTTATCAACCGTGACACTGTTTTATCTACTATTCCAAATTCTTTATAAAAAAAGGGACTTATTTTTATCTCCTGTTTGTTCAGTCACATTTTTTTCCTCAATTACACAATGTGCTGTTAGTCTCAACTAATGATTTTGGTTAATGCTTGTCTAGCTTTTATTGGTAAATATAAGGTAAGTACTGAACTCTAATTATGTGTATCTTTGCTACCTTGTATCACACATGGATTGCTGGTTATTTTTAATTGGGGGGGGGGGGTGCTTTGGGTTTTGGTAATTTTATTAAAAATAATAGTGAACATAAATAATAATACTAATAATCCAATTACTTTAATTATTTTAATAAAAATAAATATAATATTTATATCAGATATTTTTTTTTCAGTGCCTTTTGTATTTTTCTATTTCAATAAACATGTAGACATCAAAAACCTAATCATTCCAGGATACCAGGTTCGAATCCCAATCTGCCTGAAGTTTCCATGTTCCCGTGTCTGTGTGAGGATTAAGTGAAAGAGAATGAATGAACAGTGGTCTGGGAGAAATCGGGTGTTTTGTGAAAATAGTTTAGGTGAAGAATTTTTTTTGCAGGCTGTGGCTGTATTTCACATTTGTGATTGACTAAGAGAAGCAGATGGAACCAGTCACTGTCCAACATTTCAGTAGTTATAAGATGTTATCTGTTGCAGCAAGTTGTAATTTCAAGTAGCTTATATAGGATTTATTTATAAGGATGTGGTAGCTTAGTAGGTAGGGTGTTGCACTATCAATATGAAGGTTGTGGGTTCAAATCCCAGGTCCATTGAAGTTCACACTGTGGGTCCTTGAACAAGACCCTTAACCCTAATTGCTCCTGCGATGCTGTGGCCAACCCAATGCTCACTTTGTAAGTCGCTTTGGATAAAAGCGTCTGCTTAATGACCAAATACAAATATAGAGCTTTTTACAACAGTACATTGTTACAAAGCAGCTTCACAGAGTTATGACCCTGAACCCCCAAAAGCAAGCCGAAGCGACAGTGGCAAGAAAAACCCTTCCTGTTTTGTCGTGTTTTTTTTTTTTTTTTTTTTCTCTTTTTTTTTCAGGAAGAATCCTTGTTAGGGCCAATGCTCGGTAGTGGACTTATTCTCTTTAAGCGACTGGGCGTAACGAGAACTGAGTGCCTGAATATACACATATATAATCTGTGTAGTATTATTGTTTAACACTGTTCGAATGTTAAAGGAGGATGACTCCTTTTGGCAAGAAGACTTTTCAATTGCAATGCTTTAATGCCGCACTGTACTTTACTCAAGTTTTAAGTTTGTCATTTGCACTACATATGTGCATTGAAATTCTTGTGGTGTGACACAGAAGTAATGTTCTACAGTAAAGAATTATAAATGTACATATAATCTACACAAAATATACTCAAAGGAAGCAAAATTTCAGTGATGGATGTTAGAATGTAAAGGACATCTAGTACTTAGTAGGATAGGTAGTGGCTCAGTGGATTGTCCAAATCACTGTTGTACCAGATATAGCAGGTGTGATAAGTAAAGTATGTGTAACATTAAGTATGGCAATGGGAGTACTATCAGTTTAACAGCTTGTTCAAGAACCTGATAGTCAGCTGTTATTTAGCCGGGTCGTTCTGGCCTAGATGCTGAGGTACCTCCTGCCTGATGGCAATAAGGTGGACAGTCCATGAGCTGGATTTTGCGGATCTTCCTCATGCAGCGAGACTGGTAAATGTCCTCTAAGTTTATTTCCGATTACGGTCTATGCTGTCTTTTTCAGGGTCTTGCAGTCACAGCAGTCTAGAACATCTAACATCTACACACACACAAACATGCAGGCTCAGCACTGTCATCTCAGATGCTCAGGTGTTATTTTTTTTTTTTTTTAGTTCACTCATTGCACACAGAAGGAAGAAACATTTAATTTCTCCTGTTACAGTCCCTCATTGAGCCTTGGTCCTCACAAGGCTTCTTCCTTTAAAAAACAAATTCCAGGGTGTATTTTCTTTACCTTTATTAAATCAGCTTGCTCTTGGTGGGGACGACGACATCTTTTTAGCATTGACTAAACATCTTTTAGTCAATGCTCTATTGTAAAAAGCATTGTATACATAAATTTATTAGTGAACATACTTTCATTAATACAAAAAGAGTAATCTGATGTCATTCTACCTAAAAGTCTAGAAATTAACTACAAAATGACGTCACATTGTTTAAATTTGTGAGAAATCGTTGTTTTCAGTCAAGCCATGCTTCCTTAATTCGTGTTAGTGCTGCAGTATAGAAATCACATATTCAACCAGTTTAAATGGAGAAATGTTAAATAAACTGAAAACCTCACTGAAGAATAGAAAGAACAAATAATGTTCTGAGGAGGTGAGAACCAGAAGAGAAAAATGTATGGACAGTCTCAGGAGTACAGGTCCATCTATTGATTCTGATTCTAGTTCCTCTCAACTATGAGTTTAGGTAATGCTTGTCTGGTTTTTATTGGTCATGGCAATTTTTTACCGTTCTGAGCTCTGTTATTAGGTTTAACTTCTGTACTTTGTATCACACATGGATCAGCGGGTTAGTCAGAATGTCTGAGAGGCCTGGACTTTGCACCCTGGACACCTTCCTGGTAATCATATAATTGAAAACAATATTTTTGGCAATATCACGGCAATTTTTTCCCGTACTGAGCTCTGTTATTAGGTTTAACTTCTGTACTTTGTATCACACATGGATCAGCGGGTTAGTCAGAATGTCTGAGAGGCCTGGATTTTGCACCCTGGACACCTTCCTGGTAATCATATAATTGAAAAAAAATATTTTTGATGCACTTAGGGTTTAAACTCCCAACTTTCAGCTCGATTATTTTTTATGTTTGTATTTTAGGAATTTATCGAATTCTCTATGAAACAATCTTAAAACTTAAACGATGCACTTCTGTGATTTTACTAATCATATGTAACAGTGATAAAGAAATAGAAAGTACTGAAATGCTAACTCTGTTTGTCCAGTAAAAGTCAGCAGACCACTTTATTTGATGTTCCTCTTCTCTCTCCCCATCTTTCTTTCTTACATTTTCTTATTCGCAGTTGGTTCACACGGGAGAGAATCTAAGTCGGAGTAGGAAGATCTTGCGTGCCATGTCTCGCCGGTGAGCTCATTTCTAAACCTTAGTTTTATTCATCATGTGCCATTTTTTAATTTGTACTCACACATTTAGTGAGTCTGACACTTTAACACTTTAATTGATCTATCATGGACCCTCACATTCGCAGAGCCACATTGCAACAGGTTCACTTCTACATGTGTTGAATGATGTCCAAGATGTTCTCTCCTATCAATTAACATCATCCTCAGTCTTCTTCACTTTGCACAGCCTTCTATCTACAGCAAATTATGCAAGATGGAAAGCAGCCAACAACAACTAAGAAAATACAACTAAGTTGCCTACTGGCTCTCTGCGCAATCCTCTTTAAACACAATAACCACATGCTGTCACTAGCAACAAGCTGGAATATCCTTATAAATGCCTACTGTCTTGCAACATTTTAGCAACCATTTGTAACCTTTTATCAACCACCTAGTAGTACTTTAGCAGCCATTTGCAATACACTAAAATTGCTCACAGATACATTAACAACCACATGGAACACCCAAGAATCGGCCTTCTACCACTTTGAACCATTTGCACAGCCCTAGAAATTGCATATTGACATACTAACATGTAGCATCTTAACAACTGACTACTTTAACTCTTACAGCTCCAATGTACCAAGAACCCAGCAGCAATTTAGAACACTCAAAAAACGAAATACTATTTTTTGGCACCCACCTATAAAGCATGACCACCTGCCAACACCCTGGTAATCACCTCTTACACTGTAACATAAAACTTTTTACATCTTAGTATTCACCTGTAACACCTTAGCAACCAACTACTAAAGCACTGAAAAAGCAACTGACCTACCAAGAACCCAGCAGCCATCTAGGACACTCATATTCTAGCAAACCACCTGAAAAGCATTAGAAACTGTCTGACAACACCCTGGTAACACTGTAACAATAGCCTTCCAACATCTTAGTAACAGCCTGTAACACCGTAACAATAGCTTTCCAACATCGTAATAACCACCTGTAACACCATAACAATAGCGTTCCAAAATCTTAGTAACCACTTGTAACACCTTCATGAAGAGACAAAGCAACTGACCTACCAAGAACAAAACAGCTACCTAAAAAAACTCATATCTAGCAACCACCTGAATAGCATTAGCAACCATTTGCCAAAACCCTGGTAATCACCCATTACACCGTAACAACAGCCCACCAACATTTTAATAACCATCTGTAACACCTTAGCAACTGATTAATAAAGCACTCACACCTTCAAGAGGAGACAACGCACCTGACCTACTAAGAACCAAGCAACCCCTAGAACACTCATGTTTTACCAACCACCTGCCAACACCCGAACAACCATCTGGAATGCCTCCGAAACTGACTTTTGACATCATAGCAATCACCTGGATTGCACTGTTCAAATCAATGAGGCAATGTCATGTTAGAAGCACAGTGGCTTAGATCCCAAGCTTGGATTTGCCTTTTTTATCACAGTCAATAAGCCTTGTCTCATCTCCGCATTTTTTAAGTATTTAACAAAACAACAAAAATGACACTGCAGAATGACAATTAAGCCTTTTGAGTTATTAGACTGTTCTCAGAATGTCCGAAATAAGGTGCAGAATTGTTAATATTCAGCTGGTGAAGAAAATGCACAGTACAGTGCATCCGGAAAGTATTTACAGTGCTTCACTTTTTCCACATTTTGATACTTTACAGCCTTATTCCAATTTGGGATCACTTAGGATCATTTCACTGTCAGGGATTATTTTAAAATTCTTTTATGGTATCTTTTATTGGAGAAACTGAAACTGTAACTCTTGTGCCATTCTCAACTTTTGTACAGTCATAAGCTTTATCGGAATGATCTGAAGTGTGAGACGTGACTTTCAAGAAAAGGAAACAAATTTGCATTGTAGCATTTTTAAATCTTGTCTGGGCAAATTTGAAATGTTGTACTGAAATCCACTACCAATACATTAAGAATCGGCTGGCACGGTGGTGCAGCACTTATCAAAAGGGTCCTGGGTTTGATTCTCAGTTGGGGCAAGCATGTCTTTCCTGTGCCTGTTTCACAGACATGCTGATTGGTAAACTACAGATAATCAATTGCCCATACTGTATAAATTCTCAGCAGGAATAGCCAGTCTTTCTATCTTAATGTGGGGGGAAATCTACTGAAAAATAAAATTATCCATTCATCTATTCAGTCTATTAGGGTCGCGGTGGGGTTCCCCATGCCTATCCAGAGGAGAACGTCTTGGGCGCTGGGCAGACACACCCAGGACAGGGCGCCAATCTATCGCTGGGCACACACTCACTCACACAAACACACTCTATATGGGGCAATTTCGAGAACTCAATTGACTTTGATCCATGTTTTTGGACTGTGGGAGGAAACCGGAGAACCCGGAGGAAACTCACACGGACACGGGGGAGAACATGGAAACTCCACCCAGATGAGGATTCGAACCGTGCTAACCACTAAGCCACTGTGTGCCGCCCCAGAATAAAATTATCATAATGCAAAAGTTTTTAACAGCAGACCTTTAGCACTCAATGCACACATAGGGGTCTAGTGGAGTCCAGGCCTCAATGGGTCTGGGATGTTTTGTCAGAAAAATAAGGACAAACACAAAATTAGGAAGGTGTTTGGTGTATGAAGTGTTGTTTTTTTTAAATACAACCATTGTTTTTAAAGTATGTAACATATTATAGCACTACCTAAATGATTTAAATTTAAATTTGAATTGTTTCATTCTTTCACAGTTTAATGACCAATAAGATGCTTCTGGCAGTGATCATCATTATGGAGGTGGTCATTCTGGGAGCTGTGGTCTACCTCAAGTTCTTCCGACACTGAGGTTCCAAAAAAGCTCAATAAGCAGCACCGATATTCGGAACTGTTAAAAGTCTGCGTGGTTCCATGACAAGTGTTCATGGAAGCTTGACGGACCGTGCACAGCTGTATCCATCTTTCCAGACTTTATGTCTTTATTTATTGTACTGACTCTGAAGTGGTGTTCCTGGCACTGCTTTGCCTCGTCATAGCCAATCAATTTCTATTTCTGCATGGCGAGCAAAGAGAATTTGCATCATTTACAATGGATAAGGTCAGGAACATGCTGAACCTGTGAAACACTGGTGTATATAAACATAATGTATATTTGACTCCTTGCAAATCTTTAATTGCTTAGTATTTACGACAAAACAACTAAACTTTCATCTTTGGAATTTGAGTAGCTTCAAAATAAATGAAAAAAATCTTTGTACTTATGGGATTCATTTTTTCATTGTCTAGACTCATTTATTCATTATCTTCTACTTAATTCCTTACTAGGGTTGCAGGGGTGTTCCACATGCCCATCCAGGGGAGAACATTTTGGGCATTGGGCAGATACACCCAGGACAGGGTGCCAGTATGTAACTGGGCACATAGACACACACTACATGGGGCAATTTTGAGCATTCAATTTATTTTGAATTCATGTCTTTGGACGGTGGGTGGAAACTGGAGAACCCGGAGGAAATCCACATGGATACAGGGAGAACAAGGAAACTCCACCCAGATTGGGATTCGTACCTGGAATTCCCTGCGCTGAGAGGCGAACATGCTAACCACTAATCCACTGTGCCTGCCCCATTGTCTAGACTAATTATGTCTAGAGTCCTGGCTGCTCAGAGTCATCAAACCTTGGTCTGTCCTGCAGGGTGATGACTGGGCTAAGCACACAGCTAAAATAATAAAAGAGTGGCTCTGGAAGAACACTGTGACCATTCCTGACTGGCCCAGCCAGAGTTTTGACCTAAATCCAATTGAGCATCTCTGGAGACCTGAAAATGGCTGTCCACCAACATTCACCATAAGAGAGTGGAAAGGGTTTATTAAGCCAAGAAACTATATAACATAATAAATGCAATAGGTGAGGGATTATTGTACCACAGTCTGTAATTGTAAAACTACAAAGTCCATCTATATGGTAAGTGGACAAAATAGACTATTTATTTCTGGGCACACTTACTCACTCTCACAGACACACACCATATGGGGCAATTTAGAGCATTGAGTTTACCTTGAACACAGGTTTTTGGACTGTGGGAGGAAATCAGAGAACCCAGAGGAAACCCAGCCAGATTGCGATTTGAACTTGAATTCCCAGCGCTGAGAGGCGACCATGTTCCCCACTAAGCCATCGGTTCAACATGTTTTTTTGCCGTCTTTGTCCTTAAAAGCTACAGCACGATACTGGAATAGTTCAGTAAGCTTCTTCACTATTTGGCCCGCTGCTACCTTTTCAATTTTTTTTTCCAGCATGTTGCACAATTCAGTAAAATTTAGCATGTTTTTTGCGCTTCTAAGCGTTTTGTGCATTTCTTACTTAATGTTTTCTGATAATTCTATTTTATCCGCCTAAAGGTTTCGAAATCCATTTCTTGCATTTGATACAGTTCTTCTGTACTGACTTCTGCATTAATGTTCATTGCATAATGCATCATCCAACATGACATCCATCATTTGCTGCCAAAGTTCATTGTGTGTGTGTGTATATATTTGTGGTTCCTCAAGTCTTGCAAATTTTTGAAACCTAATATGAACCTCCACTTGGTATTGCTGCTTGAACTGGTGGAGTATGAGTTTTTCAAGGTTCAGAACTGTATTGTTCTGACTGACTAAATGTATTCCACACTCGTTTTTGTCTTCGTAAACAACATTTCAAGGATTTATAACGACTTTATTGTCATTTGTAAAAATGAAATTGTGGCTCTTGGACCCAGTTTCACCCTAAAGCAATCCTATTGAAGTAAAAAAAAAATTTCTTTTTCAAGGAAAACTTGCGTGTTCAAGTTGTTGGCAGTTCCCCACTACACTTTTCACATGGTTATATGTCAATACATACATAAATTATTTAGGATCAAAGTTTATGTACATTTAGTCATTTTCTAGTGATGCTTTGTGTAACACCGTATACAAACTATCCATCCATCCATTATCTTCCGCTTACATTTACATTACATTTGGTCATTTAGCAGACGCTTTTATCCAAAGCGACTTACAAGGTGAGCACAGGGTTAATTACAACATTCCTGGAGCAATAAGGGTTAAGGGCCTTGCTCTACGACCTTAAGTGAATCTGGGATTTGATCCCCCGACCTTCAGATTGATAGCCCAACGCCCACTGAGCTACCACACCCACGCCTAATCCTCTACTAGGGTCGTGGGGGAGATTCCCCAGGCCCATCCACACAAAACCCACACAGACACGGGCAGAACATGGAAACTCCACCCAGATTGGGATTTGAACCTGGAACCCCCAGTGCTAAGAGGCGACCGTGCTAACCACTAAGCCACCATGCCAGCCAGTATGCAAACTAGTATGAAAATTTATTATAGCAGCTTCAACAGTAACATGCTGCTTACACAAAGATGCTTCTGGATTTTATTGGATTGGCAGTCCTGCAGGACACCCTCAATGGACTTATATAGTTTTTCAAGTGTTAAATACAAACACCTGTTGCTTCGGCTTGCTCTTTGTGGGTTTAAAGGCTTATAACACTGTAAAGCTGCTTTGTGACAATGTACTATTATAAAAAGCGCTCTATAAATAAATTACGTGAACTTGAACAGCCACACGCAGGCTACTAAAACTGAGTAATTTAAAAATAATTTATTTATTTTGTTAAACTTTAAATAGAGGAATTAGACATTATTATATAGGCCCATTTACCAAACTAATATATTAGAAGGTTACAGTCTAATGTTATATTATGACTGTTTCCTAAAAAAACAAGGAAAATATAAAAAACTAAACCCTATAAACCCTACTTTTACCTCATTTGCATGTCTTTAAACTACCAGAAAGCCTTGCAGGCACAAAGAGAACTCGTACATTTTAAGGACAGGGAGTCCTGCCTGCTTAGAGTCATCAAACCTTGGTCTGCAGGGGGATGACTGCTATTCACTTGCCCTCTGTGGTGTCTCACAAAGACATGTTGCAAATCATTAATTCTCCTTAAATAAGAACGCAATCCTTAATAACTATATTAGCATTTAAGGGGCCAACAATTGGCATGAGATGCATATCTGTGTTTGGCAGAATCTGTGTCCGAACATACAGTGTAAACACACCACTTTTTTGTTCCACTTATTCTCCATGTTCTCAGTTTGACTTACAGTAAAGATGGACTTTATAGTTCTACAGTTACAGACTGTAGTCCATCTGTTTGTGTTGTACAGTACATACTGCGTACATCACCTCTTATTTAATGTTCAGGACCCCAATAGTAGCACTACAGAGCAGATATTATTTGGTTGGTGCATTATTCCTATCCCAGCAGTGTCACTGAGGTGTTTAAATGAAACTACAGCAGCACTACTGCACTAAAACTCCCTCACCACATCAATATCACTGCAGAACTGACTATAAACGATCTACCACCCATATTATACCTGTTCTGTGATGGTCCTGACCAATGAACATCATGAAATTAGGTGTTTTTCAGCTGCAGGATGACTGTTTGTTATTAAAAGAAAGATGAATGCAGCCAAGTACAGAGATATCATGGAAGAAAACATCTTCCAGAGTGCTCTGGGTGGAAGACAACAAGATCATGACCTTAAGCACACAGCTAAAATAATAAAATAACAAAGGAGTGGCTCTGGATGAACACTGTGACCATTCCTGAATGGCCCAGCCAGAGTCCTGACCTAAATCCAATTGAGCATATCTGGAGACCTGAAATGGATGTCCACCAACATTCACCATAAGAGAGTGGAAAGGGTTTATTAAGCCATGAAACTATATAATATAATAAAATTAATGCAATAGGCGAGGGATTATTGTATCACAGTCTGTAATTGTAAAACTACAAAGTTATACTTCTGGGCACACTCACTCACTCGCACAGACACACACAATATGGGGCAATTTAGAGCATTGAGTTTACTTTAAATACAGGTTTTTGGACTGTGGGAGGAAATCAGAGAACCCAGAGGAAACCCAGCCAGATTGCGATTTGAACTTGAATTCCCAGCGCTGAGAGGCGACCATGTTCCCCACTAAGCCATCGGTCCAACATGTTTTTTTGCCGTCTTTGTCCTTAAAAGCTACAGCACAATACAGGAATAGTTCAGTAAACTTCTTCACTATTTGGCCTGCTGCTACCTTTTTGATTTTTTCTTCCAGCATGTTGCACAATGAGTCAAATTTAGCATGTTTTTTGCGCTTCTAAGCGTTTTGTGCATTTCTTACTTAATGTTTTCTGATAATTCTATTTTATCCGCCTAAAGGTTTCAAAATCCACTTCTTGCATTTGATACAGTTCTTTTGTACTGACTTCTGCATTAATGTTTATTGCATAATGCATCATCCAACATGACATCCATCATTTGCTGCCAAAGTTCATTGTGTGTGTGTGTGTGTGTGTGTGTGTGTGTGTGTGTGTGTGTGTGTGTGTGTGTGTGTGTGTGTGTGTGTGTGTGTGTTTGTGGTTCCTCAAGTCTTGCAAATTTTTGAAACCTGATATGAACCTCCACTTGGTATTGCTGCTTGTACTGGTGGAGTCTGGGTTTTTCAATGTTCAGAACTGTATTGTTCTGACTGACTAAATGTATTCCTCACTCATTTTTGTCTTCGTAATCAACATATCAAGTCATTTGTGTCACATGTCCTATATGGAATGAAAATGATATTGTGGATCTTGGACCCAGTTTCACCCTAAACGAACGTGCTAACCACTAAGCCACCATGCCACCCAGTATGCAAACTGGTACAAACATTATTATAGCAGGTTCAACAGTAACATGCTGCTTACACACATGCTTCTGGATTTTTATTGGACTGGCAGTCCTGCAAGACTATGTCCCTCAATAGACTTATATAGTTTTTCAAATGTTAAATACAAACACCTGATCATCACACAATCTGTACATGTCTGTCCTACACTGTTGATGCTGCCCGGTTGCTCATGGAGGATGAGTCCCCCACTGAGTCTTGGTCCTCCCAAAGGTTGTTCCTTAAAACAACCACATAACAGGGAGAATTTTCTTGCCAGTGTCGCTTCAGCTTGCTCTTTAGGGGTTTAAAGGCTTAAAACACTGTAAAGCTAACCTTTAGAAATTCAGTACATTCTTCCTGTAGTTTATTACCTGGATGTTAATTACAGGGCTTGTTTAAGTCAGGCCTGGTTTATTGTGTGTGTGTGTGTGGGTGGCGGGAGGAATGTTTTTTTATGATCATTTACAAGTTGTAAACAACCCTGAGACCAGGCCGGTTAAAACATCTATCGTGTACTCGGCTGTCTGTATTTGTTGATGGTGACTGACTGATAGCTCTGGCTTCTGTGATATCATGTTGCTTAAAAATTAAGCATGGCAAAACAAAGTAGTCCATGTGACGACCACACCTCCAGGTCCAATACGCTTCCAAACAGACTCTCATTCAAACCCACTTCCAGTCTGACCTGATCATGTTTCCTCATTCCTCCAATCCTTCTGGAGTATACACATCTCCTGTCTCACACAACTTCCCACGCTGACACTAGTTTAATCAACAGCCCTCTGAACCACTGGTCCTTTAAGCTGAAATCTCTTCACTCTTACACAGATCATGTGTCTGATTTGTGAAACAGGTCAGGGTCATTCTAACTGCCGATTTAACAGTTACTGTTCGCAATTTTGAATCACTATCAATCTTTAAAAGTAGATTAAAAACACATTTATTTAATTTTGTGTTTAATTAATTCCCTGTAGATAAAGGTGTAGAGCTCAGCCTTGGTGGTATTGGGTTGGTTATCTGGGTCAGATCTCTGCTGGGGTTGTCAGTCTCTGCTGGCATTTCACCTCTTCCCCAGCTCATCATTAGTAGAGGGTGTGGCACTGAAATGATGCTGTTCCAGAGAACCCTCTCGACTGAGTAGAGTCTGCAATTTTTCCCCTATTTATTTCTGCTGCTCTAGTCAGTTATGACAAAGTCACATGCTACAGTGTGTCAATCAAACTCTGGTTATTACTTAAATGCTGTGCTTTATTAGCCCAACTGCTTCTCTTGTTTGTTTTTGAGGTGTTGTCAATTTCTGGGAGGTGTCATCAGCTCTTTATCCATGGCTCTGCTGAAGCATTGTGGCTATGATTATTACTGGAAGGAACCTGGATTCCTATTGGACTGGCAGTCCTGCAGGATGCCCTCAATAGACTATGGTTTTCCAGTTGTTAAATATGGACACCTGATCACTGCACAATCTGTACATGTCTGTTCTACACTGTTGCTACATCGAGACACTGATAGAGTGATAGAGTAAGGCTGTCTTAAATAACATAACACTAGGTCATGTGACACAGATCAATAAATCATAATAGGGCACAGCTGTGAACAAATGAAAACAAATCAAGAAACAAAAAAAAGAAACATAATGAGGTGCTCAAACCAACACAAAAACAAACCAAAATACTGTCCTGACAGAAGCGTGCCATAGACCTGACACGTATAGAGTGGATATGGAAAGTATTCAGACCCTTTGCTCAGTATTGAGTAGAAGCCCCCTTTTAAGTACAGCCAACAAGGAGAGAGTATAGCCATGAGTCTTCTTGAGAATGATGCAACAAGATTTTCACACCTGGATTTTGGGCTCCTCTCCAGTTTAGATGGTGAATGTTGGTGGACAGCCATTTTCAGGTCTCTCCAGAGGTGCTCAATTGGGTTTAGGTTAGGACTTTGTCTGGGCCAGTCAAGAATGGTTACATGATAGTTTTTCCAAAGCCACTCCTGTGTTGCTTCAGGTCATTATCTTGTTTGGAAGGTGAACCTTCGGCGCGCTCTGAGTTCCAGAGCATTCTGAAAGAGGTTTTCTTCCAGGAAATGTCTGTACCTTTCCACATTCACCATTCCTTCAATTGCAACCAGTCATCCTGTCCCTGCAGCTAAAAAACACCCTCATAGCATGATACTGCCAACACCATGTTTCACTGTTAGGATTGTAATGGGCAGGTGATGAGCAGTACCTGGTTTTCTACACACATACCTCTTAGAATCAAAGCCAAAATTTACAATTTTCATCTCATCAGACCAAAGAAGGATAAAAACACAAAACAATTTTTTCTGCTTCACAAATGGTTTAAGAAACACAACAATGTGTTGACTTGGCCTCCAGAGTCCCTAGCAAGCATCTGTGGGATGTGCTGGGCAAACAGGTCTGATACATGGAGCGCCAATTTCCCAACCTACAGGTGTTAAAGGATATGCTGCTAGCATCGTGGTACCCCAGCACACCTTGAAAGGTCTCATGGAGTCCAGGTCTCAGTGGGTCAGGTCTGTTTTGGCAGCAGAAGGGAGTATTAGAACGTTGGTCTAATAATGGCTGGTCAGAGTGTGTAAATATATACGATATCTAAAGCTAAAGTGTGTTAAATAAACATAAAACAGCAGATATTGTTATGATAAAAAAAGTTTTTGATTTCAAAATTTAGTTTAGCCAGAGCACACGGTCCTACAGAATTCTGCAAAAGTTAGATAAGATAAGACGTTTTAAATAAACAAATATTGCATAACAAAAACATTTTTGTCTCTGCCCCAACTGCACACACATAGTGAGCACAGAAACTCCTTCTTGCAAAGGACCTTTTTTATACGTTGTTAAGTTTACCATTAGTCTGTGCTGTGGGTTTCCTCTGGGTTATTTGGTTTCCTCCCACAGTCCAAAAACTTGAATTTAAGGTAAATCGGTAAATTGCCCTCTATATAGTTTGTGAGCAAGTGTGTGAGAAAGTGTGTGCTCAGCATTGAATTGGCACCCAGTCCTGGGTGTATATGCCCAGCGCCTGAAACCTTCTTCCCTAGACGGGCATGGGGAACCCCCCCATGCACCTAGAGGATATATATCCATATAACCTGATGGAAGGATAGATGGATGGAGATAAAATATATAATCAATTAATTAATTCACTCATTATCTTCTGCTTAATCCTCTAGTAGAGTTGTGAGGGGTTCCCCATGCCCATCCAGGGGAGAACATTTCGGGTGCTAGTCAAATACACCCAGGACAGGGTGCCTATATCTATTGCTGGGCACACCCACACACACAAATTATATGGGGAGATTTAAAGCATTCTATCTATACCTTAAATCTATGTTTTTGGACTGTGGGAGGAAACCTAAGAACCCATGCAAACGTGCTAACCACTAAGCCACCCATCATGTACATATATATTTTTGTTTATTTAATACAGTAACCTTACTCATGAGGTGTTAGCTCAAGTTGTCAATCAAATACAGTACAAACACTTGTTTTTTTCTTTCTAATCACAAGATAGCTTATACACAATACTTTAAACAGCATATTTTATGCAAATAACACCTAAACTAGATGACAAATAAAAAGCCTAAATAAAGAAATATTTTATAATAAACAATGAAAGTGAAAACAAATGAAAAACCCTTTTAAAAAACACACACACACACTAAGGTATTTCAGGTTAAAAGTGAATACTTGTCATTGTGTTTTGTGTAGACTGTTATTGTGTCACTGATACTCCCTGCAATCTTACATAATATAACATTATTGTAATTATCCAGCAATATTATAACCTTTGACAACCACCACCTCCTTCCCTACTCATACATGCACATGTTCTGACAGTAATGCATTCTTGAAACCACTCTGTAGTCTGTTAAAACTAAAAAGAAAATCAAATATGTGAATAAACAACTTCTTAATCTGAAGCTTGAGTACTCTTTAACTGTAACCCCACTCCCAGCTTGCAACCACAATATAATGTGAAAATAAACACTATGAGGTCATAACCAGCTTCATAAACAACAAAGAATTCCACCTCATCTGCTTTCCCCATATATATATTATTAAGATAATACAGTTTTGGCTCTGTAGTTACTGTGCTGATTTGTTAATAGAAAGGTTTGAACTTTGTATTAACTCAAGATAAAATGTTAGTTATGTGAGCAAGATTCTTAACTTTTTAATTGGATCATCTCCAGGGTTACATAACATCGCATGGGAAGTGTGCACACAGGGTGAGATCACATTCTGTTTAGAGAAGACAAACACCACTTGCTTTAATGCTTGCCTTAAATTTAATCAGTGGATGAGGATAAGTTAAAAAAGTACAGGTAAAGAATAATATTAGCAAACTTACTTTTGCTGTTGGCTGTGGCTGTTTGCCTAGAAATCACGCTAGACCTTAAATCATGAAAATAAGCTCTATGCCAGCACCAAATAGCTTTTTTTATCCTAAACATTTATCTGGGTGAATACAAATACTTAGGGTTTTTGAGACAATGCTTTGTACACTAGACTATAAAATTAGATATATAGATACTTTATTGATCCCAAAGGGAAATTTAGAGTAATTAGCAGCTGTAAGCAATTGCACAAGTTAAACAAATGAAACTTCAGAATATAAATATAAAAAAATATACAAAACGTAAGATTAAACTAAGGATAAATATAAAATTATAGAATAAATTTAGAGTATACATAGGGTATGAAAAAACGCTGTGCAAAAGACATTGTATAAAATGAGGTAGTGAAAATTGCAATAGCAATCTGTACTATTAACATTGATATGTATAGACATTGGGGCGGCACGGTGGCTTAGTGGTTAGCACGTTCGTCTCTCAGCGCTAGGGATTCCTGGTTTGAATCCCAATCTGGGTGGAGTTTTCATGTTCTGTCCATGTCCACATGGGTTTCCTCTGGGTGGAGTTTCCATGTTCTCTCCGTGTCCGCGTAAGTTTACTCCAGGTTCTCCGGTTTCCTCCCACAGTCCAAAAACATGGATCAAGTCAATTGAGTTCTCCAAATTGCCCCATATAGAGTTTGTTTGTGTGTGTGTCTGTGTGCCCAGTGATAGATTGGCGCCCTGTCCTGGGTGTATCTGCCAAGCGACCGAAACGTCCTCCCCTGGATGGGCATGGGGAACCCCTCCGCGACCCTAGTAGAGGATAAAGCGGAAGATAATGGATGGATGGATGGATGGATGGATGGATGTATAGACTATATACAATAATATGTAAAATAATAGATTAGATTAGATTAGATTAAACTTTATTGTCATTGTGCAGATTACAAGTACAGGGCCAATGAAATGTAGTTAGCATCTAATCAGAAGTGCAATATATACATTATTTACATTAAGTGCATAAACAATGATAAGCTTAGTGCATTAATACATTAATAATTATAAAATAGGTATATAACTATGTGAACTAAGTATGTCAAAAAATAGTATATAGTAAAGTAGATAACATGATGCAGTCTAATTAGCTGATATAAGGAAATATTGATTGAATAGCCCAGAGTATAGTCACATGTTTATTTTTTCTGTGCTGTGCTGTGTTGAGTTAAACAGGCTGATGTCTTGTGGGACAAACCTGTCAGTGGAGCAGGACTGGGACAACAGTCTGCCACTAAAGAAGTTCTTTTGCCTGATGATGGCATGATATGAGTTCAGTTGTCCTTGCAGTTTTATTTTCTGTTTCACTGTACAATGGTTTACAATTGTTATATATGTACAGCAACCCTGTTTCAAACACAACTGTAACCAGGACACTGCTTTATGGCATCAAAATAGTTCCTAAAGTTTTGAGAACCAAAAACCCGATACTATAACCAAAAAACATTTTGTAATTAAGAAAATTGTCATTAATATTGAAAGTTATAAAATTACTTCTGTAAACTGAATGAGTCTTTTTTGAGTTTAATATTTTTGAAGAAACCCCTTTTTTTGTTGCACTTCTCTCCACGCATCCCCCACGCATCTTAAATGTTTTTTGCTTTTGATTTAAATATCTGCTTTGACAGTTGGGGTGAGATCTAGACAGTGCCGCCCACCCAGCCCATTCTACACACCCTGCTATGTCAGCGAAAGCGCAGCCTGTTTGCAAAATAACCAAATGGCAAACACAGGTGATAAAATAGGATCTATTTTGCCTACTGTACATACACACAGACATTTCTCCTCATTTAAACCATCCATTTTTTCAAGAATAGTATACTCAATATAGACAATTAAAACCAGAAAAAATCCGTTTACAGACCAGATTTTATAACTTTCAATATTAATGACAGTTTTCTGTTTTACAAAAGTTATCACGTTTGCCTGTCAGCATTCCAGGTTTGAATCCCAATCTGAGTGGAGATTCCATGTTCTTCTCGTGTCCACGTGGGTTTCCTTCGGGTTCTCTGGTTTTCTCCCAAAGTCCACAAACATGGATTCAAGGTAAATTGAATACTCTAAATTGCCCCATATAGTGAGTGTTTGTGTGTGTGTCTGTGTGAGTAAGTGTGCCAAGCGAAAGATTGGTGCCCTGGAATTTGGACTGTTGATCATTACACAATCTGTGTATTGGTGTTCTACACTGTTAATATTGCCCGGCCTCTTAAGAAGGATGAGCTCACCACTGAGCCTTGGTCTTCACAATATTTCTTCCTTAAATATGAACAATACCAATATTTGTTTTCATTAATCTTTCATTTGTAATTATTCATTCATTCATTCATTATCTTCCGCTTATCCTCTATTAGGGTCGCGGTGGGGTTCCCCATGCCCATCCAGGGGAGAACATCTCGGGCGCTGGGCAGATAGACCCAGGACAGGGCGCCAATCCATCGCTGGGCACACACACTCACTCACTCACACAGACACACTCTATAGGTGGCAAATTTTTGAGAATTCAATTAACTTGATCCATGTTTTTGGACTGTGGGAGGAAACCGGAGAACCCGGAGGAAACCCACGCAGACACGGGGAGAACACGGAAACTCCACCCAGATGGGGATTCGAACCGGGAATCCCTAGCGCTGAGAGGCAAACGTGCTAACCACTAAGCCACCGTGCCGCCCCATTTGTAATTAGCTTCTGCTAAATGAAAATGTAAATAAAAAAAAACCCTAAATCAGATTCTGAACCAGTTTACATAAAAGGGGTTAAAGAAAATCCAGATCAGGTAGATATCCTAACATGACACATGTATTTATTGCAAAAAAAATATATGTATGTGGATTTTTTTTTACATAACTTTATGCACTATAAAGTAACAAATAATAAAGATGAACAACAAAAAAAAGGCTTTTTCCTGAACCAACAAAAATGAGAGCTAAATAAGAGAAAGTAACAATAAAAAAAGGAACAATGTAAAAACTAAAGCAAAACCAAAGGAAATAACACATTATGATTCAAAACACAGTGGAGTGACCGATCTACATTAGGGGGAAAAAACAACTCTTTTTTGATTATGAAACACAACAGCTCCTGGATTTGTGAGCAGAATTGAACATGAGCACACTTAATGCTCTAAATTCATAGACTAATATCTATTCTTAGTATGATGCAAACATTTCATAGTGCCCAAGTGTTTAACTGCCCAAAAATTTACTTTAACACTGTTGCCCGAATGTTGAACTCAGTAACAAGTTTTTGGTTTTAATTTTACTTATATAACTAAAGTTACCAACACTCACCGCCTGTCTGTGGTGTACACACTTTGCTTTTGCCATCTAGTTTCCTCATCCAAGCTAGTATACATTGATGCTAAACAGCAGGTTATGGGGAACATAATTCGGGTGGTGGTTCAGCTAACCCTGATTACTCCCCAGGCACCATGTACAGGGCTGCCCACTGCTCACCGGGGATGGGATTGATGGAATGAGATGGGATTCGAACCTGGATCCCCAACGCTGCATTAACCATTAAGCCACCGTGCCGCTCTACATTACTTTAGCTTTATGTTTATTGTCAGTTCTGCAGTGACACTGATGCGATGAGGGGGTTTTAGTGCGGCAGTGCTGCTGTAGTTTCATTTAGACACCTTAGTGACACTGCTGGGATAGGAATAATACACCAACTAAATAATACCTGCTCTGTTGTGCTACTTTTGGGGTCCTGATTATTAGAGAATAGAGTAAAGAAGACTAACACAGTATGTACTGTAGTTCACAAACAGATGGACTACAGTCTGTAATTGTAGAACTACAAAGTCCATCTTTACTGTAAGTGGAACTAAGAACATGGACAATAATTTGAGCAAAAAGGAGGTATGTCCAAATTCTAGTTTAACTAGAACATTTAAATGTGTGACTGGTGCAACAGCTTGTTTTACTGAGTTCTGTATTACTTTGTATTGGAATTGGTAGCTCAGTACATAAGGTGTTGAGCATTCAATCTGAAGGTTGTGGGTTCAAATCCCAAAGGCCCTAAATCCTCACTGCTTTAGGGGTGCTGTATCCACCCGGTGTTCTAACTCCAAACATTAAGTTGGGATACCTTTACGTCACTTTTGATAAAAGCGTCTCATAAATGACCAAATGTATGTAACCTTATATGGCCTGAAATACAGGAGTGTGTAGGAGAGCAGCATCTCCTTCTTAGTTGGATAGAGTACATTCATGTAGCCAGTGAAAGTACTTTGTATTCTGGAATTTGAGATAGATTTGTTCTATTTGTCATGTACTACCTCATTTCCATTTGCCCCTGTTCAGTGTAGTAATGTTTAATTTTAGAGAATATTTTTTGAAAATATGTTTAAGGATTCCAGGTTTGAATCCCAATCTGGGTGGAGTTTCCATGTTCTCCCCGTCTGCGCGTGGGTTACGTCCGGTGCTCCGGTTTCTGCCCGCAATCCAAAAACATGGACTCGAGGTACAAACCTGATTCCAAAAAAGTTGGGACACTAAACAATTTGGGAATAAAAACTGAATGCAATGATGTAGAGATGGCAAATGTCAATATTTTATTCAGAATAGAACACAAATCAAAAGTTTAATCTGAGTAAATGAATGTATGGGGTTGCATGAGTGCTTGTGGCATGGGCAGCTTGCATGTCTGGGAAGGCACAAGAGAACTATGTTCAGGTTCTAGAACAACATATGCTCCCATCTAGACGTCATCTCTTTCATTTTTCAACAAGATAATGCCAGTCCACATTCTGCAGCAATCTCAACATCATGGCTACGTAGGAGGATCCAGGTACTGAAATAGCCATCCTGCAGTACAGATATTTCACTTATAGAGAACATTCATCATAAAGAGGAAGGTGCGACAAAGAAGGCCCAAGACGATTAAACAGTTAGAGGCCTGTATTAGACATGAATGGGAGAGCATTCCTATTTCTAAACTTGAGAAACTGGTCTCCTCTGTCTCCAAACATCTGTTGAGTGTTGTAAGAAGTAGGAGGGAAAATGGCCTTGTCCCAACTTTTTTGGGATTTGCAGATGCCATGGACTATTTTAACAACATATTTTCCCCTTACATTGCTATATTCTCTCAGTTTAAACTTTTGATCTGTGATTTGTGTTCTATTCTGTATAAAACATTGAGATTTGCCATCTCCAAATCATTGCATTCAGTTTTTATTCACAATTTGTTTAGTGTCCCAACTTTTTTGGAATCCGGTTTGTAAAGTGAATGCTTGAAATTGCCTTATATAGAGTGTATTTGTGTCTGTGTCTGTGTGAGTGAGTGCACCAAGCGATAAATTGTCCTGGGTGTATCTCCCTAAACGTTCTCCTCTGGATGGGCATGGGGAACCACCCCCGCGACCCAAGTAGAAAATGAAGTGGAAGATAATGAATAAATTAATGTTTAAAATAGTGACATGCATGTGTACAGAGATGTATCTTTGATATGTTGCTGAGGTGGTTTGTAGAGCATTAAACCCTTTGCCAAATGTGAGAAAATGAAATGAGAGTTAATTATTCACATGGTTGTTAAGCCTTCAGGCTTGCAAACTAGTAATGACTTGTGGAAACTGAGCATCCTAATTAAAGAGAGCTGTGTGAATCTTATAGCAATACACTGGCTTTATTATCACTACAAAGTCTATGTCATAGGGGGTTCCCTATGTCCATCCAGGGGAGAACATTTTGGACGCTGGGCAGATACAGCCAGGACAGGGCGCAGATCTATCAATGGGCACACTCACTCAAATATTTAAATATCACCCAAAATATTTTCCCCTGGATGGAGTTATTAAAATGTAAAAATTGTAAAAGCACAAAGCAGGTGGTGTATAAACTGCTTTCTTTGTTGCCAGGATTCATAGATGCATGTACTATTCAAGTCTACCAAAATGAAATGAATTGGATATTCCTTTCAGCATAATCAAGTCTTTTTAAAAAATTTATTTATTAATGACACAAAAGACAATCATAAAAATATTATTTAACCAGATAAAAGCTGTCCTGTAATCAGATGTTGTAAAGAAACTGGAAAAAATTCAGTGGCACACAAAAAAATATACATTGCTCATTTTCCTACAAAAGAGGCAGGTAATTTTAAAAGTAAACATTTAAATAAAATTTTGTCTTGCATATGTTTTAAAAAGATATAAAACAAACATGGTTGCTCATGCTGTTTGTAAAAGCCGATGCCTTCGTCTCTGGATACACCTTTGCATGCAGGCATTAGTCTGTATTGCTTTACGGTACAATGTTTTTTTTTTTAGAGGTTACTGCATGTCCCTCTCATTCACATCCTTAAATTTTCTCTTTCACACTTGTGCTCCAACGTTCATATCTTGTGCAATGTCTAGTTTTGAACTTTGGAATGCCAAACGGTTGATAGTTTGTTGTTGCGTTCAGGTCCTTGTGGTTCTATAGCCCGAGTTTTTCAGTGTCCTGCAATGTGGTGCTAGCACCCTCACGTGTCTGACCCAAACATGAGGCAATCACGTCAACTGCGAGACCAGCTGTAGCCTCCACCGCCTCAGCGCTTGCCCCCAATTTTGGATTCACCTCCACCAGGTCCATCACAGAAAGCAAGCCTAAAGAGAAAATAATCAGCATGCACATGAATGAAAGCTTCAACAGAATCAATTGATCAATAAATAGATATAGATACTTTACTGATCCCAAAGGGAAATTAAAATAAAATAAATATATAGACTACAAAAAAAACCCAAAAAAATATCATTTGAGCAACAGCCAGTTCAGTCCAGTTGTGCAAAAACGCATGCATCATTTCTTTATGAAAAGTATTATAAAATATAACCCAGATATAATGATGACTCATTTTTGATGTTATGATTTAGTCCAATAATAAAAACAGATGTTTTGGCTTTTTGAAAGGCTTATAAAAGTAATGATGAGTTTGGCATTGACTGTCTGCAGGATGACTAGCAGATATATTCTTACATCTATTACCCTTAGCCTTATAACATCTACTGGGAACGAAAGAATATTTTAATTTCCACGTATATTTATCTTGATATTCTTATAAGGTCGTCTTATAAGATCGTTTTACTATTTAGCAGTGGTGAACACTATGGAGTGAGAATTAGCACCACAGTGAGGTTGAAGCACCAGCGACAATCATCACTAGAGTGAAGTCCAAGAGTTGGAGTGTATTTTGGAAATATAGAGTCAAGGTAAGAGGGGGCAGATCCAGAGATTGTCCTGTAGGCCAGAGTCTGGAATGAAAGGAGTAATGGAGTGACAAGAGTTCACTTGGGCTGGTTGAACACAAGTTGGGCTGCAGAGTTTTGAATCAGTTGTACAGATTGTGCAAGCTGGGAGACCTTAGGAGGATTGCTTAGGCTTTGGCTGGTTTTTGTAGCGTTTTTCGTGTTGTTTTTTCTCTAGCACCACTTTGCCCAGTGACCAAAGATCTCTGGACAGCTCCTGCTGCCTTTGCTCTTGTATTTATTGAATTTACAGCTCCTGATTTGCGCATATCATCTGCTCTCTCAGAGTTTTATAAATATTAGTTTTGGCCTTTTGCCTGCTTTGTGTTTTTACTTTCGTTTTATTTTTGCTAAGTGTGTTTTTAGTTGTACTTTTAAATATCTTCTTAATTTCAAGGATCTGCAATTCTGTACAATAATGACAACTGTACAAAGAAGATGACTCATTTCAGTTTTCAGCAGTAATATCCCTTCATTCATTCTTCATAAAAACTCTATTGTTTAAAAAATTACTAATGCCTGGTTTGGCAAGGCTTGCGGGACTGGAATACTATTTCATTTCTAAATACAACATTAAGTATAAAAGCAAATGTCATGACTTTAATCTAAAGCAATTGCAAAAGCAGTACTAGTTTTTATTTGGGGATATGAAAGTACTATTCAAATGAATTAAATTAAATAATCCTTACACTTCCTTAAAAAATGAATTACTTGCTGTCTGTCTTCTTGGGTTAATCAGTAATGTGTAAAAACAACATGGCCATAGAAAGTATTTTAAAGTACCAGTTTCTTTTTATAAGCCTTATGTTTGTGGATCTCTGAAAATCACAACTATTCTAGTTTTGCTGGGTTATATTTTCAAACCCCAGGCCTTTATATGGAGTTTAAGGAATCTATCTTAGTGTCAATTCTGATGGTAATTAGTTTTAATTTAATTTGCATACATTACAGTACCTGTGTTGTGGATCTCTTCTGTGATATAGATGCCCTCTCTATAGGTCAGTCCTCCATTAACAGGAGTTCCTGTTGCTGGGGCTAGAGATGGATCAAATGCGTCAATGTCGAAGCTCAGGTGAATGGGACGCTGTTTCCTGTGATTAAAGGCAAGTCGTTAGTGAAGGACCTTCAACTGTGGCCAGATAGTGTTATGCTATATTTTTAAATGTGGCATTTTCTCCTGTGTTGCCCTAGTTTATCTGATTTCATCTAAAAAAATTTCAAAACCAGTGCTTCCTCCTGCACAAATTCATTTCTTACAGTCTGTATTCTGTCTCATATTATTATTATTATTATTATTATTTATATATATATATATATGTATGTATATATATATGTGGCGGCACGGTGGCTTAGTGGTTAGCACGTTCGCCTCTCAGCACTAGGGATTCCCGGTTCGAATCCCCATCTGGGTGGAGTTTCCATGTTCTCCCCGTGTCTGCGTAGGTTTCCTCCGGGTTCTCCGGTTTCCTCCCACCGTCCAAAAACATGGATCAAGTTAATTGAATTCTCAAAATTGCCCTGTTTAGAGTGTGTCTGTGTGAGTGAGTGTGTGCCCAGCGATGGATTGGCGCCCTGTCCTGGGTCTATCTGCCCAGCGCCCGAGATGTTCTCCCCTGGATGGGCATGGGGAACCCCACCGCGACCCTAATAGAGGATAAGCGGGAGATAATAAATGAATGAATGAATGAATATATACATGTTTAATAAGAATCACATTTATCTATTGGAAATGTTTCACTGAATGTGTACTGGGTATTCCCTTTACTTTTAAATCTCCCTTTCTTAGTTGTCAGACACAGTTAAACTGCAGCGTCAATGAAGTAGTTAAAGAAAAAACAGTTAAAGTGTACTATAATCAAACCAGATCGTTATCTGCTCTGCCTTTTTTTAACAAGTATTTGTGGAAGAGATGTGCTTTGAGATGTTTTTTAAAGATGCTTTACAGACAGAGTGGGGAAGATCGTTCCACCATGTAGCAGAGGTAAATGATATGCAGTAAAAATTAACACCATGGTGAGGTGGAATCACCAGGCGATATTCATCACTAGAGGGAAGTGAACAAGTTGGAGTATATTTTAAAAATATAGAGTGAAGGTAAGAGGGGGCAGAGCCAGAGATTGTCCTGTAGGACAGAGTCAGTGCCTTGTACTGAATGTGAGCAGCTACAGGGAGCCAATAGATAGAGAGGAGAAGTGGAGTGACATGAGTTCAACTGGTTTACTTGAGTTTTGCATTATTTGTAGAAGTCTGTGCAATCTGGAAGACCGGCAAGCAATGCATTGTAATAATTGAGCTGGGATAAGATGATGGCTTGAACTAACAGGTAGTTTTGGGGAGCTTTACAATGACATCACCATATAACTACAATTCTATTCCAGGCTGGTGATACTAGTAAATTTTAAACACGAGTCTGCAATAGTCTGGTTGCTACACTGCTCGTGCTTTTTTAATTTTAATATTTTTAAAAATAAATTCAATGTACCTCGCCAGAAGACAATCCAGTGTAACTTCCATCACTCTTTGCATGCCCATTCTATCAATGTCCCGCATTGAAAAGCACTGTATACCAAGGTTCTTCAAAATCACACTGCAAGAAACGGGTTAAAGAAGAATATTACATAATCTATTATTGGCTGGATTATGGCCAAAGCTGCCTTGGTAACCGTAACATTGTTTTCAAAACAGCATTGTCTTAAGAAACCTATTTTTAACAGGCAAAGGTTTACATAACAGGGTTTAAATGAATAGCACAGAAAGTTATGAGAGAGTGAGGAATACTTACTGTTCACCCGGGTCCACGTCTCTCAGACCAATATACACCAGATCTGAAGCACTAAGAACTGGTTTTGTCCAGGAGAAACCAGGAATTTTTGGCATCTTCATAAAAAAATCAACAAGATAAATGCCAGAAGTGTAATCATCAGCTAAATTATTGGGTTTAAACTTATTAGTTTTACTTCTAATGTGAGGTATACAGTTTTGGTCCTGACAGTGTTTAATTGTTTAATCATATTTCAATCATCTTACCTTGTCCTGCAGCTCCCTAAGCATAAAAGCCACTGGCTGCCCATGAAGATTTCCAGATGGTGAGGTCATAGGAGTGTTGATGTCAGCGTGGGCATCAACCCAAATCAGGCAGAAATCTGGACGCTGTCGGGCATGGCCTCCCACTGACCCAATGGCCAAGCTGTAATTGGGGAAATTCTCTGATTTAATCCACAAAAGTCTCTTTTTTCATCATTTCATTTCAATCGCCAGAAAAAGATCCACTGTGGACCATTGGTAATTATTACGCAAACAGTATTAAGTGTGGCAATGGTATTGTTTAGACACAGAGACATTACTTACAACATTCAAGAATTGTCTGAATGATAATAATAAGACACAATCTCCAGATTTTGGTCAATTATTAAATTAAAACATTAAAACATGTAGTTTCTGTTACAATTTCAGGTAAAATAATAGTTAGGGCTCTGTGATTTCACACATTGTATATGATGACGTAAGCAAACATTCATCACTTGTCAACTATTATTTTAGCTGTTGTATTAAATTAATAGACTTGCATTATAGTGCGCAAAACAAGACCTAAAGCTTTATAATAAATGTGAACACTATGTACAGTTGTTTTCTTAAATGGCAGACGCAACTGGCATTGCATTTTAGTCTATTTTGTTTTTTAGCAATTTGGAATAAAGCAAAGGAGAGGCCAAACTTTAAATAAGACTGTACATGTATAAAGACAAAACTGGCTCCACCTCTGATTCAAAAATCCAAGCTTAATCACAAGTTATTATTTTAAGAAGTCTGATTTTAACACTGCATTACATAAGAATGCATTAGTTGTTTTAATTATTATCATTATTATTAACATTAGCAATGATATAAGATCGAGGTAGTACCTGTGATCTCCTCCTAGCATTACAGTAGTATGCCCTGCTCCCACTGCTGTGCTAACAGCATCAGACAGGATCTGATTGGCTTTCCCCACTGTACGTGGGAAAGGGACATGCATGAAATCCTCATCGTTCTCCAGATGCTGAAAACTCAGATCTCCGAAATCATGGACAGTGTTTTCTGTGAAAACAATATATATATATATATATATATATATATATATATATATATATATATATATATATATATATATATAAATTGTACAGAATTATAATGAAGTTGATTTAAGTCTATACAAAAATTTTTATTTTTTTTTTTATCAATGATAAACAATAAAATTAAGGAGGTCTGTATGACAATGTTGTTTCCTATTTGATAAATATTCGATTAATTATTTTTTAACAGGGTGGCTTAGTGGTTAGCACGTTCGCCTCTCAGCGCTAGGGGTTCCCGGTTCGAATCCCCATCTGGGTGGAGTTTCCATGTTCTCCCCGTGTCCGCGTGGGTTTCCTCCAGGTTCTCCAGTTTCCTCCCACAGTCCAAAAACATGGACCAAGTCAATTGAATTCTCCAAATTGCCCCATATAGGGTGTGTCTGTGTGAGTGAGTGTGTGCCCAGCTATGGATTGGCGCCCTGTCCTGGGTCTATCTGCCCAGCGCCCGAAACGTTCTCCCCTGGATGGGCATGGGGAACCCCACCGCGACCCTAATAGAGGATAAAGCGGGAGATAATGAATGAATGAATGAATGATTTTAAAAGAGATAATTTAAAATGTATTAAATGTACTAAAAATTGCAATCATACATTTTAGAATCAATACAAATGTATCACTTAAGCCGAAAGTCACTAATTGGCGGACCGTGGCCTGGACCTAGACGTTGTTCACTGCGAAACCAAACCGATAAACTTTTGATTTAATTTTCAGTTTATTTTCCTGAACTTTTCTTGTCTTTACGGTACGTGCTTCGCTGTGCAGTAAACTCACAGACCAATCACGTGCATAGTAAGATCACCAAAGGAGTTCCTCAGCCAATCAGATCTGTGCAGATTTAGGAGCACTGAGTGTGCACAGGCAAGGTACGAAGCGAGAAGCAGCAGTTAGAGGATACATTTGGTCAAAGAATAGCTAATTAATATAATAGCAAGCACACTAAAAACAGATCAGAACAAACAGAAACAGAAATCCAGATCATTCCAAAAATCTATTTGAAATGATGTAATAATACTTTTACTATTTATCTACTATTAATTACTGCAGTGTGTTAATTGTGAAGTGATCAGTTGTTATTTTTATCTACAGCTTACATCTTCATCACACCCTTGATCTATTTTAAATGTGAATGCCTCTCAGCATCAACTCTGATCCAGCACTCAGTCTTATCCACCTGGCATGCGAGTCCTGTTATATGAGCTTGTTTTTGGGGGGGTGAAGTCTGACTCGGTATTTTCCATTCACCCCCTGACCCATATTTCACTGTATGAGTTTCAAAGACACTCAGAAATGTTGTCTTCTGACAACTAGGCAGAAATCTGTGTAAGCAAAGTTATTGTGGGCTCAGTTTTAAATGGGTGGTACAGGAATGAGGTAAACACGAGGGAGTGTTGATGGAAAGTGAGAGTGTGGCTGGTTGAGGGGGTGTGTAAGGTGGGGTGCGTCTAATAAAACCTATCATGCCAAGAGGGAGGGTGGGTTTGAGATTCCTGAATCAGAAATTGGTTTCATCTTACTAGTCCATTTAAACTTAAAGTGAAACCCACCGTCTTCATGTTCCAGTTGCATCTGGACAGGGATAAATAGAACACAGTGTCATGTTTAAGCCACTTTAAAAAGCACGCTGTAAATAAAGCTCTTGATTTTAGATGAAAATTTAGACCTAAGTCTGAAGCAATCTGCATCTTTAACCTTTTACTGACACAAGGAGGGAACTTACTGGACTGTAATGACTTTCAGACTTGCATTACTTTTGGTAAGGCTGATGTGGTCATTTTGATTTCCTATTAACTTGCTTAAGAAATGTGTTGCAATATCCTGATAACATAAAAGTGAAACTCTGCCTGTTATAACTTCAATGAACTCAAATTCTCAAATGCGCAAAAAGATCAAAACCCAGCAGTCACCTAATAACTCTCATCTTATCTTCTGAAAAAAAAACAAAAAAAACAGAAGGATTATCCTCACTGTAAATAAATCTGATTTACTACAACAGAGGCACAATGATGTGCAATAAGAAATAAAACTTTTTTCAAAGAGGACCTGTGGGAACAGAAAAAGGAAAAAGGAGCTCACACTTAAATTAGCAAGAGCTATTGGATTACTGTACAATGCAATGTTTATCTGTTTCCCAGCTGACTAGACGCCTGCTAAGCACACTGTCTTATGGTGACTTGCACATTCCCTGGATGAACTTGGAAACTGCCAGGTTTGCCGCTTCGATGACACTGCTGAGCAACTAATCCTAAAAAGACCTTGCAATCAGAAAGCCACAATTATAGATCTTAATTTAACAAATCTGACTAATTAAGCAATTTAATTAAACAAAACTGAAATGAGGATATTTTATTACATGGCTGGAGTTTACTGGAAATAAAAAAGCACAGGATGATGCGTTGATTTCTCTTTCATCTTGTGTTGGTCAAAAACATTTCCTGAATCTTTAGAGAACAAGCTGTGGTGTGAATAATAACTTCTAAATAAGACCAGTATTATCAAGGTGAGACAAAAGAAAGGGTAAACAAGGTATAGACTAAGAAGGCAGTAAACAAAAGTGGGGGGTGGATAGGTTGGGGGAAATGGTATAGGGTTACAGAACTAATGATGCCTAATTTCCATCCACATGCAGACAGGAATAGACTGTAACATTAGCACACTACTCAAGGTGCATTCATATGTTTCCTACATGTTTCTGAAAAACAGGTTTTTTATACAAAGACACCACAACATCTGATAAATCTAACAAATGGGTTTGATTAGTAATTTCATTTTTATGTTTCATGGCTGGAATACAGCAACAAGTTACTTACATGCCAAATATTTGGGTGTGGCTGCTGAATACTCAATCTATGGTGAGATATGTATGCAATGATTGTACCTTTGTGCATACAATATAACCTGAAGTTTGTACACCCTTCCACATACATTGTTTTACCGATTTTTAAACTTCTGCCCATTTTAATATAACAGGGAAAAAATGATAACCAAACACAATACATCTTAAAAAAGTTCAAACATGCACATAATAGCACTTTGAATATTATGTTGCTATTAACCATTGGCTCTTAAATGACTAAAGCTACTTCTTTTCTTAGTATAAACATGCAGCTTTAAACTTAGAAACTATAATCAACGCTAAATTTTTCTTAAATTTCTGAAAATATTTATACCGTTTAAACACTTACATAATAATTTGGAAAGAATAACTACATTAATGTGACAACCATAGTCAGATTGTGAACAAAAGATCTTTATACGGTCTACATAAGGCATTAGTGGCTTATTGTTTGTTTTAGGGTACACATAAACAAGGGTAATTTAATAAAATCAAAGTGGTATGTGGTCAGTCGACTGGATAATCAAAAAACGCTTAAAACAGGGATGTGTAATTTGAACATCTCATTCTGGGTACGTTTATATGTACATCCACAGACAGCCATGATAGAGCAAAAATGGCCTTTTCTAAATCATTGCTATAAAGATATGTGAAAGGTGGAACGATCTTCCTAACTCTATCCGCAAGGCTGAGACACTTTGCATCTTTAAAAAACAACTCAAAACACATCTCTTTCACAAGCTCCAGATTTAAAAAATAGGGGGTGAGCAGGAAGGATAATTACCAGGTTTGATAATTCTACAGTGTAGCTATATTTTCCATAACTACTGCCTTGTGTTGTTTGTAAGTTGCTTTGAATAAAAGCGTCTGCTGAATGACTAAATGTAAATGTAATGCTTTCACACTTGCATTCAAACAGTTCTATAAATGACAAGAAAACAATCCTGATCTCCACCTCGAAGATGAGTAATACATTTTTTGCAGATGATTATGGTTACAGTAACATTACAGTACTGATTAGCATTTGTAGATAATGGCAACTTAAAAGACTGACATGTATTTTAAAGAGATTAATTTAGTCATTAGGGCAGCACGGTGGCTTAGTGGTTAGGACGTTCGCCTCTCAGCGCTAGGGATTCCCGGTTCGAATCCCCATCTGAGTGGAGTTTCCATGTTCTCCCCATGTCCACGTGGGTTTCCTCCGGGTTCTCCGGTTTCCTCCCACAGTCCAAAAACATGGATCAAGTCAATTGAGTTCTCCAAATTGCCCCATGTAGAGTGTGTTTGTGTGCGTGTCTATGTGTGTGAGTGTGTGCCCAGCGTTAGATTAGCGCTCTGTCCTGGGTGTATCTGCCCAGCGCCCGAAACGTTCTCCCCTGGATGGGCATGGGGAACCCCACCGCGACCCTATTATATGATAAAGCGGAAGAATTTAGTCATTAAGGTTATGAGACAGCGGCATGGTGGCCTAGTGGTTAGCATGTTCGCCTCTCAGCGCTATGGATTCCCGGTTCAAATCCCCATCTGGATGGAGTTTCCATGTTCTCCCCGTGTCCGCGTGGGTTTCCTCCGGGTTCTCCGATTTTCTCCCACAGTCCAAAAACATGGATGAAGTCAATTGAGTTTTCCAAGTTGCCCCATATAGAGTGTGTCTGTGTCAGTGTATGCCCAGCGATAGATTGGCGCCCTGTCCTGGGTGTATCTGCCCAGTGCCCAAAATGTTCTCCCCTGGATGGGCATAACCCCCCCCCCCCCCGACCCTAATGTAGGATAAAGTGGAAGATAATGGATTGATGGATGGTTATGAGACAATTGCGTCTTCAGTGGCAAGTTCTGACTTGTGAGTCGTTCCCTACTTGTGAGTCATCTTTTGTTAAGCTTTTTGATGTAATGTTATTATGTTTTATAATTTTATAATTGTTATAAACTTGGTTACCTCCTCTGTTAATGCTTGCCCAGATTCTGGCAATGATTTGTGTATGTATTATAATGTTAAACGTTGGTTACAATTCTTATTCTGCAAATCTCTGGAAATTAGACATGCCACGTTTAAGGCATTACACCCCTAAGGCAATGTGTACTGTACTTTATGAACTCTTTAAACTGTACGCATACATTTTGAGGATATTTCCTGGATATCACTGTATTCAGCCTCAAGAAAACGCCAAGTGAAATATATACAGGCTTTCCCCAAACCGAAAGCGGTACAAACAACCCAGAGAATCCCCCAGGGTGGTCTCGCTGTGACGCGCGGGGGCGTTCCGTCCTGCACGTGTTTCTAGAAGGAACCGGCAAGTTGAATACCAAGTTCTACAGCGGACTTCAGGAATTTTAAAGACGTTTCTGTCAAACCCCCGCAAATAAAAAATGACACTCGCTGTAACTACAGCACGAGTAGGCCCAAACAAACGGCGAAGAGGAAGCTGTGAGAGGATGCAACATTAACATTACCTTATTGTTAAAACTACAATTCATAAACCAAAGGCCACGCCGTTTCATCAATTTTGTATTGAAACTAATAAAATACACATACATACAGCACAATAAAATAAAACTACTCAATGGAAATAATAAATTATGATGGGTTATGACGTTTGCCGGCCATTAAACGCAAACGTGAGGCACCAAAAACTGGTTAGTTATGGCCCTGCATCGTACAGTACGTTGAGTTTGGTCGAAGCATTCTGTTGCTTTTTGTGGATTTAATAAATGTAACACGCCTCACATGAAGCAGCCTTTTACGCACGGAGGTCGTAATACTTCCATTTGGAAAGATAAAATACATTCATGTGACTACCATAGTCAGAATGTGGACAAAAGATATGAAAGTCTACATAAGGCATGAGTGCCTTATTGTTTGTTTAAGGGTACATATATTGTAGGGCAGCCTCTCAGTGATGGGGATCGCCGGTTCGAATCCGAATCTGGGTGGAGTTTCCATGTTTTCTCCTGCCCGGTTTCCTCTTGGTCTGGATTCCTCCCACATCCCAAAAACTTGGATCAAGGACAATATATAGTGTGTGTGTTTGTGTGTGTATGTCTGTGAGAGTGTGTGCCCAGCGAGTGATTGCCGCCCTGAAACTCATTCTTCATTCATATATCTCATTCACATCTTATATATATGAGAGCCGCTCTACTTCAGTCCCGAGTGCAACAAACGCGTTAACGCCCCTCTCACTGCCATGTCGACGCTAAAGTACAAAAAAAACACAACACAGCTGTGTTGCACGGCTTTTCTCGCTGCGTTCTGCTTCACGTTGATGCTGAAACTTCTGCTTTTTTGTCTTCTAGATGGCTAATACATATTCATGAGCCGCGGTCCTGAACTCAGATCCGCTTGGTGATATATATATATTATTTGCGCGCAATTGACACAAACGTAAGGCCCTAAAAACTGGTTAGTTGGTCTTGCATCAAACAGTACGTTGTATTTGGTCTAAGCGGTTTAAATAAATGCACCTTAAATAAATGCACCATGAAGCAGCCTTCGACGCATAAAGGTTGTGATTTCTTGTGAGATGGAATTGTTTGAAGGTCGTAGAACCCCCAGCCCGGGATCGGATAATGTTCAGGTTCAGGTGAGATAATTCTACAGTGTAGCTGTTTTTTCCAGTTACTACTGACTCATGTTGTTCTCATTAGTAAGTCGCTTTAGATAAACGCGTCTCCTAAATGACTAAATGTAAATTTGACGTAAATGAGGATGAAGTGTAGGGATAACCACGATGCATGACGTAACAACCAACCTCGATTTACTCACCAAGGTTATCCAATCTCTCCACCAATCCGGCGTCTCTGATGACCTTAGGTCCGTGCTCCACTCCTCTTTTTTTCTAAAGGACACGCATAAAGCAAGGATCAAATACATGTAGTTGATATTAATGCATTTGTTTTGTCATGTATGGTAGGTACGTCTTACCTGTCCCTTGGAGAACGGGGCGCCTATAACTGCCACAGACAGCGCGCGGCTCTGAGAGCCGCTCCACTTCAACCCCGAGTGCAACAAACGCGTTAACGCCCCTCTTACTGCCATGTCGACGCTAAAGTACAAAAAAAACACAAGCTGCGTTGCACGGCTTTTCTTGCTACGTTCTGCTTCACGCTGATGCTGAAACTTCTGCTTTTTTGTCTTCTAGATGGCTGATCTAATACATATTCATGAGGCGCGGTCCTGAACTCACAGCCGCTTTGTGATGTAAATGCTGCGCAAGGAAAAAGAAAAGAAATGAACGGATGTCCAAACGACCCCGCGTTATTTAACCCGTCCTATCACCCAGGGTTAAATATTTAATCCGAGATCGCCGCTCGGCGCTTTATATAGAGTCGCAACGAGGCGAGCAGACGCGCCTTCGTTTCCACCAATCAGAGGTGCCGCAGGGATTTAATCCGCCAGGTGGGCGTGGCACTGTTGGAATTTTCCGCTGCATCAGTAGCAGATGAGTTTATGCTGGGTCATAGGAGACAAAAACAACGCTGACGGTAAATAGGCGGAGAACGAATTTTAAAAACGTACCAAAGACTTGTTATTTCCACTAGTCAGTTTTCTATTCAAAATGTTTTTGGATTTTTTTTAAATGCTCAAAAATCCAAAATAAAAAAGCATATAATAATAAAACAGCAATTACTTTTTATTCATTCATTTTCTTCCACTTGATCTTCCACTTCCTATTTCCATTCAGGGGAGAGCGTTTTGGGCACACTTACACAAACACACTCACACTAACACAAACTATATGGGGCATTTACAGCATTCAATTTAGCTTGAATCCATGGTTTTGGACTGCGGACGGAAACTGAAGAACCAAGGGGAAACTTACATGGACACGGGGAAAACAAGGAAACTCCACCCAAATTGGGATTCAAACCCGGGAATCTCCAGCGCTAAATGTTTCAGGCACTGGACTGATACACCTAGGACAGGGTGCCATCACTGGGCACAATCACTCACAGAGATACACACAAACACATATTATATGGGGCAATTTAGAGCATACAATTGACCTTAAATCCATGTTTTTGGACTGCGGTAGGAAGCCGGAAAAACCAGGAGGAAACCCAAGCGGAGATGGAGAGAACAAGGAAACCCCACCCAAATTGGCATTCAAACTTGGAATCCCCAGCGCTAAACGTTTCGGGCACTGGGCAGATACACCCAGGACAGGGTGCCAATCCATCACTGGGCATACTTACTCACACAGACACACACACTAACACACACTATATGGGGCAATTTACAACATTCAATTTACCTTGAATCCATGTTTTTGGACTGTGGAAGAAAACAAAAGGACCAGGAGGAAACCCACACAGACACAGGGAGAACATGGAAACTCTACCCAGATTGGTATTCAAACCTGAAATCCCCAGTTCTAAACATTTTGGGCACTGGGCAGATACACCCAGGACAGGGCGCACATCTATTGCTGGGCATACACTGACACAGACACACTCTATATGGGGCAACTTGGAAAACTCAATTGACTTCATCCATGTTTTTGGACTGTGGAAGAAACCCGAAGAACCAGGAGGAAACTCACAAGGACACAAGGAGAACAAGAAAACCCCACCCAGATTGGGATTCAAACTTGGAATCCCCAGCACTAAATGTTTCTGGGGCTGGGCAGATACACCCAGGACAGGGTGCCAGTCCATCACCTGGCACACTTACTCACACAAACGCACACTATGTGGGGCAATTTACTGCATTGAATTTACCTTGAATCGATGTTTTAGAACTGTGGAAGGAAACTTGAAAACCAGGAGGAAAGACACACGGACATGGAGAAAACATGAAATCTCTGCCCAAATTGAGATTTGAACCTGGAATCCCCAGCACTAAAAGGCAGATGTGCTAACCACTAAGCCCCCGTACCACCCCAACAATTACTTTTATACTTTTCTAATAATAGGCACAGTAGAAATACACAAATCGAGGTAGTCATGGCCAAAAGTTTTGAGAATGACACAAATATTATATTTTCACATGATCTGCTGCCCTCTGGTTTTTATGTATGTTTCTCAGATGTTTTTATCACATACAGAAATATAATTGCAATCGTATTATGAGTAACAAAAGCTTATTATTGACAGTTAGAATGAGTTTATGCAGCAAGTCAATATTTGCAGGGTTGACCCTTCTTCTTCAGGACCTCTGCTATTCTCCCTGGCATGCCCTCAATCAACTTCTGGACCAAATGCTGACTGATAGTAGTCAATTCTCGCACAATCAATGCTTGCATTTTGTCAGAATGTGTAGGTTTTTGTTTGTCCACCCGTCTCTTGATGATTGACCACAAGTTCTCAATGGGATTAAGATCTGAAGAGTTTCCAGGCCATGGACCCAAAATCTCTATGTTTTGTTCCCTGAGCCATGTATTTTTTACCTTTGCTTTATGGCAAGGTGCTCCATCATGCTGGAAAGGCATTGTTGATCACCAAACTGCTCTTGGATGGTTGGAAGAAGTTGCTCTCAGAGGACATTCTGGTATCATTCTTTATTCATGGCTGTGTTTTTACGCAAGACTGTGAGAGAGACTATTCCCTTGGGTGAGAAGCAACCCCACACATGAAAGGTTCCAGGATGCTTTACAGTTGGCTTGAGACAAGACTGGTGGTAGCGTTCACCTCGTCTTCTCCGAATAAGCTGTTTTCCCAAACAATCGGAAAGGGGATTCGTCAGAGAAAATGACTTTACCCCAGTCCTCAGCAGTCCACTCCCTGTACCTTTTGCAGAATATCAGTCTGTCCCTGATGTTTTTTATGGAGAGAAGTGGCTTCTTTGCTGCACTTCTTGAGATCAGGCCTTGCTCCAAGTCTCCGCCTCACAGTGCGTGCAGATGCACTCACACCTGCCTGCTGCCATTCCTGAGCAAGCTCTGCACTGCTGGTCGCCCAATCCCGCAGCTGAAACACTTTTAAGAGACGGTCCTGGCTCTTGCTGGTCTTTCTTGGGCGCCCTGGAGCCTTTTTGGCAACAATGGAACCTCTCTCCTTGAAGTTCTTGATGATGCGATAGATTGTTGACTGAAGTGGAATCTTTCTAGCTGCGATACTCTTCCCTGTTAGGCCATTTTTGTGCAGTGCAATGATGACTGCACGTGTTTCTTTAGAGATAACCATGGTTAACAGAAGAGAAACAATGATGCCAAGCACCAGCCTCCTTTTAAAGTGTCCAGTGGTGTCATTCTTACTTAATCATGACAGATTGATCTCCAGCCCTGTCCTCACAACACCCACACCTGTGTTAATGGAGCAATCACTGAAACGATGTTCGCTGGTCCTATGTGGTCCTTTGCAATTATTTGCTGTTAAGCTGATCACTCTTTATTACATTCTGGAGTATATGCAAATTGCCATTATAAAAACTGAAGCAGTAGACTTAATAAAAATTAATATTTGTATCATTCTCAAAACTTTTGGCCACGAATGTACATTGTTTTTAAACATTGCATGAATTTTTTTCATTCATTTGTTGATAAACTGTAGACAGGACGGGACATCTGGCACACTGGGCACACTGCCGATCCTCAGTGGCCAATGCTGTTGGATATTTTTGTAATAATTTTTTTAGAAGGAGACCGGCCCACTGGTCCATCTTCAATATAGACAGTACACTGAACCATTTAGGATATAGTATGCGGTAAGTGGTTAAATCAGTAAATATAGGGACACAGTTGCTAAGTTGGCACCACTAGCCTTCCTATATTTAATAAATTTTCAGACCTTTTATTCACTTTTAATCTAAAGAAAATGACAAGCAACAAATCTAGCAACATTTTCTGGTGTTATTGGAGACATTTGGAGACTCTAAAGTGAACACATGTTCTTTTAGTTTTTGTCCTTAGCGAGCAGTAAGTTCTGCCGTGAGCCTCGTTTCCCACCACTCTCAGTTTCAGAGTTAGTCACATTATATATCAGTAAAAAGTCTAACATTTAATATGAAAATATATTTCTCTTACTTGAAATTTGTGGTATCTTAAGTAAATTATCTTCTGACCATTTTCAGGAGCCTTCTATAACTCAAACTTAGCTTTGACTGAAGACAATTGATCTGACGCTTTAAGTGACGTTCCTTTAATTTTATTATAGAACACCACCTCTCCCCATGTTCTAAAGTTGTTGGGAATGTTCTGTTATACTCTGTGGACAGTAAAGCAGTTATTAGACCTAGATGAATATAGGTTATTTGTAGTTTTTACATCTTTCAGGTGTTTTTTACTCACTTTTTTTCTCTACCACAATTTTTTTCTCCAGCTTGAAATACACACAAATTATACACCCAAATACACTTTTATGCAAATTATGCAAATTAGACAAAACCAAATTATGTAATTTACTGACCTTTAGGACAGTAAATAGCTACTTTCCTTACTAAGGAGTTGGAAACACTGACTCTTGCTAGTTTCAGTGTTGAGCATGTGTGTTAAAAAAGGGGCAGCATGGAGAAACTGAAGCCAAAGTAAGAAGGATGACAAAAGTTGACTGAGAAAAGAGTAAGATGTGGCACTGTAGATGCTGCAAAATGTGTCAAAGATCACATATATCATGTTTTTTGTGACAGCAATGCTGTGAAGGTGAAAACAGCAGCAGTGGGCAGGAAGAGGGACAGGCTTTTGACAGGAAATCCAAGGGACAGAGTAAGCGGGAAAGTGTAGTAAGCAAATAGTAATGATAAGATAATACAGAGAGGTAATTTTAGCTTTATTAAATGAGAATGATGAGCAATGGCAATAGATTAGTTTCAATTTGAATCAGTATTTTGTTAAACATGTTTTAAAAAGCACTCAAGCAAGTAAAATAACAGATGTTCTAACTGATAAATAATAAGGAGAAGCTTTGCAATGTAAGCATTACCAAAGTATGTGTAAATAAAGAATGAAAGTATTATTTATGACAAGGTTGAGGTGAGCAGCCCTGTTTTTAGCCTGATACAAATGCATGTTATAGCTTTTTAAATGAGCTTTTTTAAACCTTTTTACTGCTATATCAGTGACATTCAGAAAATACATACTAGAGATGATTTCATTAAAAGAATGAAAGTCAGTAGAACCACACAGAGCAAACAAAAGTAGTCAAGTTAAAAATAGACACTAAACTTCTGATATTTAGGATGTTGATCATACATTATGCTTGAAATAGAATATACCTAAGGAGGTAGAACTATAGTATTCGTATGATAAATTGACTTATTTGCATTCCACAATAAAGACTTCTAATAATGATTAACTTTACATTTCTAATAAGCCTAAAGTTTTTTTTTTAGTATGATGCTTTTAGTGTATATTTGGTTATAAGCATGTCTAAAGATAACTCCAGACCTTTCTTTTTGGTTATCTTGATAGGTGTTATGCATAAGCCTTTACTAATTATCAAAAAAAAAAAAAATATATATATATATATATATATATATAATTTTAAGATGTTGAATGAGTATCAGATACTGATGAGGGCTGAACTAATAGTTGAGTCGCATGTTTAGTTAGGAAAGGTCTGATCTTCCCGATGCACAGAAAGAATGTACAGGAACAGGCAGTTTTAGTGACCTGATAATATAGTTTTAGATCTGAGTCAATTATGAAACCAAGGTTATGGACAGAGTAGTGTGATTGTGAAGCCACCAATTTGGAAGCTCAGGTCATGATGGATTGAGGGTTTATAGTTGTAATTATGAAAAGCTCTGTTTTTGCCAAATTTGATTTAAGATGATAGGCCTTCATCTAAACAGATATGTTGGCGAGACAGGCAGATACCTGATATCTGACAAATGAAATGAGTGTTGTCAGCATAGCAGTAGTTAGAGAAACCTTGTGTCTGAATGACTCCATCCAGTGATGTCATGTACAATGAAAAGAGGAGGGGACCAAGTATTGAGCCCTGGGGAACTGCATTATGTAATTGGTTAGAGTTAGAAACATCCCCGTTACATGAGACTTTAAAGGTTGTTCCTGTTAGGTAGGATTAAAACCATTAAAGTGTCATATCAGAAAAACATTGTTTAAATAAAGTGGATAGTAGAATCAGATGATGTACTGTATTAAAAGCTACTGAGAGGCTCAGGAGGACATGAGCCAATTCTTTTAAAATTGTTAAAAAAAAAAAAAAAAAAAACTATATATACATGTGTTACGACGACCGGGACAAACAGTCATCAGATCCCGTTCCTTTCAGTTACAACTTTATTGCCACAAACTCTGCGTCGGAAAAAACGATGGTGATTAACAAAAACAACGAACAAAAGAGCTGGAACGCCGCAGACTCAAAAAAGCCGGAAGACGATCTGCAGGGGCACATGACTGTTTGAACTGGGGCACCGTCACTAGTGACGTAGATGCCGGCGGGAGACGTGAAGTCATCAGCCTCCTGCTGTGTGAGAACTGGTTCATGTCACTCATCCTTCCTGGAAGAAGAGCGACCTTCCTGGGCACCGTCTGGTGGAATCGGGGCCGAAGATGAGGGGAGCTAAAGCGTAGTCCTGGGCACCTGATGGAGACGGAGATCAGAGTACAAACACATGCGGGGTTAGTCGTGTACCAACAGTGGGAGTGAACAAAGATCCTTCGTGGGGAAGGAGCGACCGCCTAAAATAGAGAAGGAAGTAGGCAGAGAGATTAGAACCAGCTGAAATTAATACGAATGGGAAACGGCGTGTGATAGGCAGGAAGACGGGCGAACCTCGGGAACTCGGACATTACCCCTCCTGGACGGGGGTCCTAAGATCGGGTCGTAGACCAGTTGGGGACCTCTAGGGTTGCCTTGGTGGCGAGGGCGTCCTCTGGGCTGTGGGGTCGGTCTCTCTGAAAAATTACGGTGGAACTCCTGTATCAACTCCTTGTCCAGGATGTCCTCCGCAAAGGCTGCGCTCCTCCGGTCCGAGTCCTTCCACTCCACTAAATATCACAGTCTACGATTGTGTCTGCACGAGTCGAGCACAGGGAAAATGGAGGCTGGTACCTGAGGACGCACTGATATGGGGTAAGTCCGATGGAGGAGTGTCTCAAGGAGCTTGGGGCAATCTCTGCCCAAGGCAGATAACGCTACCAGTCGAAGGGACTCCGGTGCACATATAGGCGCAAAAATCTTCTCGGGACTCAGGATGGAAGCCGGACGTTAGACTGACTGACACCCCCGGTTTTTCTATGAATGCCCGGCATACCGCCGACGTGAATTGAGCTCCCCGGTCTGATAGGATTGACTCGGGGATCCCGAAGTCATAAAAATGTGCTGAAACAGCAACTCTGCAGTCTCAAACGCGGAAGTAATCCCCTTAAGGGGGATTAGGCGGACTGTGGGAAAACCGGTCAAGGAACGGATCAGATAGTCGAGAACAGTAGCCGTTCGAGGGGGTTAGACTCATAATGAAATCAATGGAGATGTGAGACCACGGTCTATCTGGAACGGGAAAGTGTCCGCCTCTCCGGTCTCCCTCCCAGGACGGAACAAGATAAGGAGGTTAAAGCTGTTAAAGAACAGGGACCAACGGGCCTGATGGGCATTCATTCGTTCATTCATTCGTCGCGCTCAAAATTCTTGTGATCAGTGAGCACGAGGATAGGCAACGGGGAACCGATCAGCCAGTGACGGCACTCCTCTAAGCGAGCTTGACAGCTAAAAGTGAGTTTGATGGCTAAGAGCTCGCGATCTCCAATCCCGTAGTTGCATTCGGTGGCACTAAACATGTGGGAGAAATAGGCTATAGGGCGAAGCCCTGGGCCATCTGCCCCTTCTGGGACAGAATGGCACCTACTCCGCTACACGAGGCATGCACCTCCACCACAAATTGTTTGCTGCAGTCCGGATGTACTTAAACGGGTACTGAGGTAAAACACCTCTTAAGCTCCTGGAAAGCTTGCTTGACCTCGGGGTTCCACCACAGGACCTTGGGTTTTCCCTTAAGCAATGACGTCAGAGGAAAAGCGCAATGGCTAAAGCCCTGGATAAACTGGCGATAGAAATTTGCGAACCCCAAAAACCCACTGCAGCTCCTTAACAGAGGAGGGTGTGGGCCAAAAGGACTGCCTGAAACTAACGTGGATCCATCTCTAACCTGTCCTTGGAGAGCAAAAAACCCAGAAACAATATCCTGCTCGCATGAAAGATACATTTTTCCCCTTTGACAAATAATCAATGTTGTAGGAGACCAGACAACACCTGCCGTACGAGTTTCACGTAACTCTCTAGGTCTTGGGAGAAAACGAGAATGTCGTCCAAGTAGACTATGACCCCGTTATCCAAGAACTCGTGCAGGACGTTGTTAATAAACGCTTGGAATACAGAGGGCGCATTGGATAACCCAAAGGGCATGACGCGGTATTCGTAGTGCCCCGTGGTTGTAATGAAAGCGGTCTTCCACTCATCCCCCGGTCGTATGTGAACAAGGTTATATGCGTTCCTCAAATCTAACTTGGTGAATACACGATCCCCATGGAGGCGTTCTAGGTTGGACGGTATGAGCGCGGTAACTTAGCTCCCTCTACTAGTTCTATGGCGCAGTCATACAGGCGGTTAGGGTTTAGGTGTCAGCTCGATCCCTACTAAAAACCTCCGCTAGATCCGCGTATACCGGGGGCACCTGACTGAGAGAAGCAGCCTGCCACACTGACTGAGAGAAGCAGAGGACACACTGGACAGAAGTTGAGAAGTACTGGGTGGATGCAGGCATTCCTTGTTGACAACGAGATGACCAAGCCAGGATGCGGGAAGTGCCAACGCAGCCAAGGCAAACTTAGAATGATGACGTAGAGTCATACGCCTCCTGCTGTGTGAGAACTGGATCACGTCACTCGTCCTTTCTGGGAGAAGCGCGAGCTTCCTGGGCGCCGTCTGGTGGAATCGAGACCGAAGACGAGGGGAGCGAAAGCGTAATCTGGAGCACCTGAACGAGACAGAGATTAGAGTACAGGCGCATGATAGGTGGGGAGACGGGCGAACCGCGGGAACTCTGACAACATGTGTAACGCCTTTCTAGAAAAGTGACCACTTTCACAGCCGGGGAGAGGGGGGACTTGGAATTTGATATATTAATAATTTTGGGGAAAGCCTTTTAAGAAGAATGTTTAGAATGGGATACCATGAAGGCTTCTGTTAGTGTCATTGGTGTTCTTTGGAATAATTTTGCCAGTATGATGTATATAAAGGGCATACATATTTTACATTTTAAAAATATATATTTAAAAAAAAGTTTTGTTTTGTATGTATATGTATGTATTTTAAAAGTACATTAAAATGTGCACAAAACACAACAAAAGTTTTTTTTTGCTGTAAACAGTTATTGCATTTATGATGTTCACAAGGTACTTGATGTTCAAGGGGATGTGTGCATTTGATAATGAGATGGGACAATCTAGCTGGCTGCCACTCAAGGCCTAGATGTTTCATGAACATAGAGACATCAAGTCTTGCCGATAAAGCTCAAGGACACTGAGCGGTAATAAGCTCCCCCAGATAATAGAAGGAATGGTGTGTTCACCCCCCCCCCCAAAGAACTCCTTCGACGAGTTGTTTTAAAATAAGCAGAATGAGGGATGGTTTTTACAATAAATAGATTCAGCAACTGAATTTCGGGGCTCTGTCTTGGTGAGGGGTGGTGCGGTGTGGATGTCAGAGCTAATCGTGACCTTGGGCTTATCTTGGAAGAACACACTGCTTTGACTTGGTTTGTCATAAATAAACCGCTTAATTCAAATAAGTTAGAAAGGGACTGCATGTGTTTTTTGACGCCTTAAGAAAAGGTTCATTGTGGAAATTGAGATTTCCTAACAGTAGTATTTAATATAAATTTATTCTTTTTTTATGTTATTACATTTATCTTATAGGTTATCTTAACATTATCTTATCTGATCAGATCTGATCTTCTGTAAAGCACATGCTACCTACTGTATTTCATGATCTGCTTGAAGCATTCACGCTGTCAAAAAAGTTGTATTTAGTCAGTTGCACGTCAACTCAGTTTGATGTGACAGAAGTATTTCTACTCTAGGCTGCTTTCTTTGTTCCTACAAAACAGCACATTCTTAAATAGTTAATGCTGCAAGAAAAAGTCCAAAAAAAGTTTATTCCATTACATCACCAGAGTTTAAATTGGATACAGGCAGTGACTAGGCTTAAAAGCATCTAAGGCTTCATGAGTCTAAATAAACGAACCTATTTTGGTCATCTGCCGATGTGCTCACTCTGAAATGTTAAAAGGAAGGAAATTTACACCTTAAAAAAACATTTCAAGAGTTACTTCTACATAATGCAAGTTGCTTTTCTTCAGAAACTCTGAACATCTTCGTTAGTAGCACAATAAATAAAAGTCATAATTCTATAAACTATCTATAAACTATTTATGAAAAATAAGCCCAAATGTTTTAAGGCAAAGCTGCTACATTGTCTCTATCTATTTCAAAAGAATGAAATGAAACCAGTTTCTAACATTAATGTAAATGTAATGTCTCTTCTCCCTGTACGCTGCAGACTTCTGCTACAACTCAGATCTGTGTTGCATCCAGAAGTTTGCAGATGACGCAGCCATCTTTGGGTGTATCAGGGCTGACCGAGAGGACGAGTATATGCCTGGTGAGGGACTTTTGTGTTTGGTGCCACAGGAATCAACAGCAGCTCAACATCTTGAAGACCAAGTACCTGGTCATCGACTTGGTCTTCAAGTCGTGAGGTCAAGGTCAGAGGCAGTTCTAATTAATGGAATTTAGGTGGAGGCTGTGGCACGACAGCAAACTGGACTGGACCTGTAACACTGACCACCTGTACAGGAGGGGACAGGGTATACTTCCTAAAAAGGCTGAGGTCCTTTAACATCTGCAAAAGACTCTTTTGAATATTTTATCAACAGTAGTTGCCAATCTTCTGTTTTACACCGTGGTGTGCTGGGGGGAATCAGGATATCCAAAAAGGCCACACACAAGTTGGACAAACTTATTAGGCGGGCTAATTCTGTGGTTGGAATGAAGCTGGACTCTTTAGTGACGGTGGCAGAGAAGAGGACTATGGATAAACTACTGGACATTTTGGATGATGCCAGTCACCCTGTGCACACCGTCATCACCAACCAGAGGAGTCTGTTTAGTGACAGGCTGCTTCGTCCTAAACACAGAATCAAGAATCAGACTTAAAACTCTTTTTTTCCCCTAATGCCATCAAACTGTACAACTTCTCTCTAGTGGGGAGGACGAGTAATAGAAGGACAGATGGGATAGGGCAGTAGCCTGACCAACACAACATTAACATCAACTGGACTATTTGCAATACTTGTATTATGGTGCAATAACCTATTTTTAATATAATATATACTGTATATACTTGTATTGTATATATTTTATCTATTTTTATTTCTTTGTTACTGGTTCCTTAATTTCCCTAAGGGAATCCTCCCAAAGAGACCAAAAAAGTCTCATCTTATCTTGATAGATCTTATTACACTTCAATAATTCCCTGTATTTTCACTCACACCTGATTGTTCTTGATTGACATTGATTTAAACCCTTCAAATAATCTGCAAATCTGAAAAGTTCACATACTTTTGCTACTCACATATATGTAGGAGTGGACCATTCTCTTCATAACCAAATGCAATAAAAAGATACTATTTACCTGATTTGGTTCACCTTTTATACTTTTACGACTTTTTTAGTAAAATTTATTTATTTTAGGTTAAATCTGCAAAATTATAAAAGGCTTACACACTTTCAAGCACCAACATGGACATGTTGATTCAAATGTAGAAGAGTGACATGGTCCAAGGAATTTGGTTACAGAGGCTTGTGAGTTTTACATTTTAAAACACAAGAAAATCATTCCTTTATTCATTTAGATTCATTGCATACTTATTCTGATATTCTCTTCATTTATACATTGTTATAATTGTTTTTCTAAAGTTTATAGTATAATTTACAGTATCTACACACACTGGTAAAGTGAGCACACGTGCCTAAGCGATGGGCAACCTTGAATACGGCGCCCAGGGACCAATTGGGGTCAGGTGCTTTGCCCATGGGCACTTCAGCTGTGGTAATTGGTGGGATTGACAATCGAACAAGGGACCTTTAGGTCACAAGGCTGGTTCCTTAACCACAATCCCATGACTATACTGTAGTCAACTTTTTTATAGTTGATCATTTTTATTATTCTTATTTTGTTTTCGTTACTGTAACTGCATTGGCTGCTGCAATACACAAAATTACCACTGGGATTAATAAAGTGATCAATTTATCTGTCTAAAAACACCATAGAGCATTTATGAAACCAAAGTTCATTCATTCATTCATTATCTTCGGTTTTATCCTATATCAGGGTCACGGGGGGTTCCCCATGCCCATCCAGAGGAGCTGGGCAGATACACCCAGGACAGGGCACCAATCTATCACTGGGCATGAAACCAAAGTATCACACAAAACAAAAACAATTGTAGATGTCTTGCAAAGTTAAGATAAAATGTATAGTAAGAAGATGAAGAAAGTGGTTAGCGGTGCAAGCATTTATTGATCAACCTTTTCTGCCGTCTCTGTATGATTCTCATGAGTCATGGCAACATATAGTGGCATGACCCTTCATTGTCCTCATTCACTGTTGCCAGATTATTATTAAAAGTTTGTGTGTGCACCTCTTTCCCAACTGGATTATAGTAAAATAATTGATTCCTCTACTGGGATCACAGGGGGGTTCCCTATGCCTATCTACGGAAGAACATTTTGGGCGCCAATCTATCGCTGGCGATACTTACTCACACAGACACACTATATTGGGCATTTTAGAGCATTCAATTTACCTTAAATCTATGTTATTTTTGGACTGTGGGAGGAATCCTGAGAAGCCGGAGGAAACTCATGTGGACATAGGAAGAACATGTAAACTCCACCCAAATTGGGATTCGAACCAGGAATCCCCAAAATTGAGAGGCGAATGAACTAACCACTAAGCCACTGTGCTGGCCGAATTTCATAAAAATAACTGAATTAATTGATTTGCTTTGAAATAAATTGTGTTCTTAATTTTAACAAGCATATCGTGAGAAAAAGCATCACTGGTACATATTCTGACATTGTACATTTTGAATTATGCAACTCTGGCAACCCAACGAGCACTCTGCAGTCAAACACTCTGCATTATTGCATAACATTTCGATTTCAGGTGTTTTAAAACAGAACAAGTAGACAAATAATTTGTTAAATTAAATATATATGTAAATCTATAACATTATACGGAACACAAAGTGTGAATGGAAACATGAAATCGTGTTGGATCTTTAGCCTTTTTTCATCCTTGGTAATTGAAGGTGGCTTTTGTTTCTCCTTAAAATGACAAGGTTCATGTACAAGTAGTTCACAAATTATCAGTTAACCTCATGCAGATGATGATTGTAAATCATCACACTTTTTTTTTACACTGGGCTGATCAGTAATCCTAATTTGCATTCTGGTGCTCTTTAGACAATGCCTAACAAAAAAAATATTACTGGACAGTGATTCTTGGAAAAGCTGTTTTCACTCTTTGATATGTATTGACCCCCCCAAACCAGGATACAAATACTGGTACATTGCAAAATAAATAAATAAATAAATAAATAAATATATAGGGTAAAATATTATGCAATTAAAATATTAACAAACAGAAAACATTTAAAACAGATCAATGGTTTAAAAAAATGCCTGTCACTCTGTATTACTACAAATGGTTTTAAATGTTCTTATACACAAAAATAAAACCATAAAAAAAAGAATCAAACTCATAATTAAAATAATTTTGGTATTCAATTTTTAATTAAGGCGGCACGGTGGCTTAGTGGTTAGCACATTCGCCTCTCAGCGCTGGGGATTCCCGGTTCGAATCCCCATCTGGGTGGAGTTTCCATGTTCTCCCCGTGTCTGCGTGGGTTTCCTCCGGGTTCTCCGGTTTCCTCCCACAGTCCAAAAACATAGATCAAGTTAATTGAATTCTCAAAATTGCCCAATTTAGAGTGTGTATGTGTGAGTGAGTGTGTGCCCAGCGATGGATTGGCGCCCTGTCCTGGGTCTATCTGCCCAGCGCCCGAGACGTTCTCCCCTGGATGGGCATGGGGAACCCCACCGCGACCCTAATAGAGGATAAGCGGAAGATAATGAATGAATGAATNGTTTCCTCCCACAGTCCAAAAACATAGATCAAGTTAATTGAATTCTCAAAATTGCCCAATTTAGAGTGTGTATGTGTGAGTGAGTGTGTGCCCAGCGATGGATTGGCGCCCTGTCCTGGGTCTATCTGCCCAGCGCCCGAGACGTTCTCCCCTGGATGGGCATGGGGAACCCCACCGCGACCCTAATAGAGGATAAGCGGAAGATAATGAATGAATGAATGAATGAATTTTTAATTGTGGCAACAATCACTGATGATCCAAGTTCGAATTTCAATATAGGTGGAGCTTCCATGTTCTCCCCACGTCTGTGTGGGTTTCCTCCCACAGTTCAAAAACATGGAATCAAAGGTAAATGGAATGCTCTAAATTTAAATTTTTGTCTGTGTTGCTGTGTGTTAGATTGGCACACTGTCCTGGGTGTATCGGTTGTAAAAATTCTCTCTTTGATGGGCAGGAGAACCCCCCCAAACACACAACCCTAGTATGGGATTAAGCAGAAGGTAATGGATGGATTGAATATTTAATTGTAGTTTTGATTTACAGTTGTGTGGTAGTTCAGTGGTTAGGGTGTTGGACTATCAATCTGGATGTTGTGGGTTCAAATACCAGGTTTTCTGAAATTTCCACAGTGGGTCCTTGAGCAAGGCCCTTAACCCTCATTGCTCCAGGGGCTCTGTGTGGCTGACCTTGTGCTCTGACCCCAACCAAATTGGGATACTTGAAAGTCGCTTTGAATAAAAGCGTCTGTTAAATGACCAAATGTAATATAATGTAATTTAATGTAATGTATCTTAATTTTAACATGTACAGTGAGATGATTAATGTGGGCATCACCAGACCCAGCTACCTGAGACAGAAAATCACAAAAGATGATTAGTTTGCTATAACCATAAAAAATAAACATAATTTAAGCATACAAAACAAAAGTACATAGCATCCATTGGGGCACATAAACATCCTACGAACCTTGCATAGCATCGAACAATACCTCAGAAGGCACGTAGAGGCCTACAAACAAATACCAGACCTCATATCAAGCTTTTCAGATGTTTAGCTTGGAACGCGTCTAAACGTGTCTAAACCCTTTGCAAAGAGGTTCATTTTCGATGAAGTAAAGATGCCCAGGGGGCGATGGTTCCTTTTGATATTTTTTCACCACAAAAGTGACGCACTGTTTTCATTGTCACAATTACCTTAATGGCAATGTAACCGAATATAATCCAAACTCTAAACACAAAATTATTTTATATTTGGAGAGCCAGATAACATTATACAAACTGTACAGAATACCGTAAATTTAAGAAATTGTAATTTAACGTCAAACAGCTCGTCTGTCACGTTCTATGTATATTTTTATCGCAGGCGAAAGAAAAATAATCAAAAGCCATTCCTGTGCTGCCCCCTAGCGGCTTCTGAATAACTAATCATATGTCCAGAATTCTGACAGAGGCACTGAGCCAGATACAGACATTATTATATTGGTCCAAAAACATGGATCAAGGTCAACTGAATTCTCCAAATTGCCCCATACAGAAAAGAAAGTGTGTGTGTGTGTGGGGGGGGGGGGTATCTGTGTGCCCAGCAATAGATTGGCATACTGTCTTGGCTTTATCTGCCCAGGATGGGCATGGGGAACCCCCCTGTGACCGTAGTAGAGAATAAAGTGGAAAATAATGGATGGATGGAATAGGAAAACGTGTGAACACCTACCGATCTGGTCCTAAGACTGCTGCAGCAACACTGCTGAGACACGGGGATTAGCCCCGGTCTGACCTTGCCTCTGCAGCTTCTCTAAACGAGCTCCCTCTATAGGTAGTGACGGGTAATAGCACTCAGGCTTTGCCGAGAAATGCAGAAGTTTTTTGAAGCGGTGAATGACAATTAAAAATGTACATTTGCTTTTGTTATATTTGTTTGATATAAAATTAACATTGTAAACTTTTAATTGTCTCTCATGGTTCTGCCTTACACGGTTGGTTCTGGCATGCCCAAAGAGAGACAGTGAGAGAGAAAACATGAGGATGGATGGATATGATAGACATGTAGCTCCCCCTGATGGACCCTTTCTTGAAGTGCAAACTCCTGGGGCATTCCTCACATGTATGAATTTACAAATGAATATTCATCCAAATTACGAAATAAATTCTTCGACCTTCTCTTTGTACAACCTCTCCAAACTCTCTAAAAGTCATGAGTCTTTTCCTATGCAGGTCTGGGGACTGAGATGGCCATGAGAGGAGCTTGATTTTGTTCCTTGTAAAGCATTTTTAAATAGATTTGGCCACATGTTTAGGGTCATTATCTTGCTGAAAAAGCCAGGGACAACCAATCTTCAGCTTTCTGGCAGTGGCCACCAGATTCTGAATCAAAATGTCCTAATATTTTAAAAAGTTCATGATCCCATGTTGTAGGAGCCACAAACAAGCTCTTAATATTCTATTCATATTTATTTGTATTTCTTATTTTCTGAGTGTGCGCCCTTTACAGGTCATGGGTGCTACCCTATAAATTGGGAAAGGAGAGGCGTGGCGGGGGAAAAAGCCAGAGCAGCAATACAATCATTGACCTCGGTTGGGAAGGGTAGTAAGCTATGCTCTTAACTTGGGAAAAGACCTGCAGCTATTGGAGCCTATCCCCCATGTCCTACAGCTAATAACGATATGGACTTATTCACGATATTACCTCTTTATTTTGTATCCCTAATTTCTTTGTAATAAATATACATACATTTGGAGCATTAAACTCTTAAACTTTCTTGAACCTAACTGTGAGTCATAAATCTGTCTTTTTCCTAAGTGGTACAACTGAGGTTACAGGTAAAAACCAAATGTTTTTACCACTACACATGTATTCTTACAAGGTTCCCAGGTCCTTTGAAGGAGAAACAGGCCCACAGCATTATGATCCTCTCCTTACTTAACTATGGGCATGAGTTGCTTTTCTGGGTACTCATCCTTGGTGTTTACACTTATAAGTATAACTCAAAAAAGGCTATGTAAATTTGAAAAAGAAAAAACAGCTTGTTGGCATGTAGATAGTGCCTGATGGTTGTTTGGGAGACCTTGTAACCCCCAGATGATACCCTTTACTTCAATACTCTTACAGTGAGCTTTTTACTTCTCTTATTTATCCTTCTCATTGTGTGTGGTGGCATTAAGCAGGTGAATGGCTAGTTTTTTGTAGCCATTACCTGATTAATGAAGGTCGACACACATCTGCCTTACTTGAATAGTGTGTTTCACATATTTAGGAGTGAGTGAGAAAAATAGGTCTCTGTGTAATGCCATATTTATACTCCAGGAAAACAGAAAGTGATTATCTGCTTTGCACAATTCATTGATCAAATAAAGTGAACCTTGCGTTTTAAAGGTTTTTTTTAATACATTTTTTATTAATAATTTTTTTATTATAGAAATAAATAAACAGTTGTTTTTTACAAGCTGTTTTCGGTAGAGGGAGACACAAACCATTCCTGAAATGAGTACAGGCTTAAGCATTGAACACGCCTGAAAGTGTCCTCGACTCTTTTAATTACACTGATTAATATATATATTGATTTTCTACAAAGTAGTGCAATTTTACAAACTTCCAGCTTACTTACACGTACACACACACTCTCTCTCTCTCTCTCTCTCTCTCTCTCTCTCTCTCACTTACACACACACACACAGTTATAAAAAACCCAAGTGTTTCACTTATTGCATAGTCTCCAATATCAGTTCAGGGAAAAAAAACAATATGGCAGCACAATGGATTAGTGGTTAGCACGTTCGCCTCTCAGCACTGGGGATCCTGATTCAAATCTCAATCTGTGTGGAGTTTCCATGTTCTCCACGTAGGTTTCCTCTGGGTTCTCCAGTTTCTTTCCACAGTCCAAAAACATAGATTCTGGGTTAAATGAATCCTCGAAATTGTCCCATATAGTGTATCTGCCCAGTGCCCGAAAAATTCTATCCTGGATGAGCATGGGGTACCCCCCGCAACCCTAGCTGAGAATTAAGCAGAAGATAATGGATGAATGGATGAATAATAATGATAATAATAATAATAATAATAAAGTGGTTAGCACATTCGCCTCTTATCACTGGGAATCCAGATTCAAATCCCAATTTGAGTGGAATTTCCAAGTTCTCTCCTTCTCCACGTGGTTTTCCTCCAAGTTCTCCTGTTTCCACCCACAGTCCAATAACATGGATTCAAGGTCATTTGAAAGCTCTAAATTGCCACATATAGTGTGATTTTGTGTGTGTCTGTGTGAGTGAATGTGCCCCGAGATATACTGACACCCTGTCCTGGGTGTATCTGTCCAGTGCCCGAAACATTCTCCCCTGGACGGGCATGAGGAACCCCCCTCCACAACCCTAGTTAAGGATTAAGTGAAAGATAATGAATAAATAAATAAAAGAATGAATGAAAATCATGCAATAATTTATGTGTCAACTTTAAATCTATATTTGTAACCACGGTTCCATCACTTGCAAATATAACCGCAAGACACAATAGAGACATGCTTTCTGCAACTGAATTAATAACTATATTGTTCAAAAGTTTTTTTCAAAATTGTTGAAAAAGTTTTCACAGAGCTTGCACTTGTAGTTTGCTTTGCTTTCACCTTTCTGTCCAGTTCATCGCAAACAAACATAAAAGGTGTTGACATAAAGTCTGGAGAGGGTGCAGGCTATTCCATTCTTTAAAGTTCATTCTCCTTGTTTTTGTCTTCTAAGGTAGTTCTGACAGAATTTTGAAGCATGTTGGGTATAGACTGGGAGGTATTGCATTAATCATTAAAATGCTATTCTAGTTCTTGTTGTCGCACACTGAGAAATCTTCCTCTCAGTTCTTTGACAGCATACCAAAACCCTCAGTGATGTAACAAAGACTTTGTTAACAAAGATTATGACTTATCGTTCCATCAGAGATTTGTTGCAGACTTTCAGGTTATTTACTAGACCTGAACTCTGAAATATTTACCACCAGCTATGTGTTCATTCTAAATTCTAAATTGTGCTGCACAAATTCTCCCGTTTAAAAAATGAGAGTGGCCTGTAATTGACATTATAGGTTGACCTCAACTATAAGAGAGAATATTAAGGGGAAAAAATCTGAAAATCACATTGTCTATTTTGTCTATTTTATTTGCAAATAATGGTGGAAAATAAGTATTTGGTCACCTAAAAATAAGCAAGATTTCTGGCTGTCACAGACCTGTAACTTTTTCTTTAAGAGGCCCCTCGGCCCTCAACTCATTACCTGTATTAATGGCACCTGTTTGAACTAATTAAAAGTCTGCCCAGTGATAGATTGGCATCCTGTCCTGGGTGTATCTGCCCAGCGCCTGAGACGTTCTCTCCCCTTGATGGGCATGGGGAAGGCCCCGCGACCCTAAAGAGAATAAAGTGGAAGATAATGGATGGATGGAATTACCTTCTGCTTAATCCTCTATTAGGGTTCCTATCTAGGGGGTTCCCATCTATCAATAGATAGTGCCAATCTATCGCTGGGCACACTTACTCACAGACACACACACATACATATACACTTTATTGGACAATTTAGTGCATTCAATTTCCCTTTTTAATAGTTTTATATTTGATAAGCCACAAGTAAGTCTGGGGTTACCCAAACTCACTCAGACACACACACACACTATATGGCAATTAGGAGCATTCAATTTACCTTGAATCCATGTTTTTGGAGTGTGGGAGGAAACCAGAGAGCTCAGAGAAAGCCCATGTGGACACGAGGAGATCATAGACACTCCATTGGATTGTAAAGTGAATGCTTCTAATTGCCCCATAAAGAGTGTGTTTGTGTGTGTCTGTGTGAGTGAATGTGCCCAGTGCCCAAAACGTTCTCTCCTGGATGGGCATGGGAAATATTATTATTATTATCCATCCATCCATTATCTTCCGATGTATCCTCTATTAGGGTCGCGGGGGGGGGGTTCCCCATGCCCATCCAGGGGAGAACGTCTCGGGCGCTTTGCAGATACACCCAGGACAGGGTGCCAATCTTTTGCTGGTCACTCACTCACACAGACAACACACTCTATATTGGGCAATTTGGAGATCCATGTTTTTGGACTGTGGGAGGAAACCGGAGGACCCGGATGAAACCCACATGGACAGGAGGAAAACATGGAAACTCCACCCCGATTGGGATTCGAACCGGAAATCCAAGCGCTGAGAGGCGAACGTGCTAACCACTACGCCACCGTGCCACCATTATTTCATCCATCCATCCATCCATTATCTTCTGCTTCATCCTCTATTAGGGTCGCGGGGGAGGAGTGGTTCCCCATGCCCATCCAGGGGAAAACGTTTTGGGCGCTGGGCATATACACCCAGGACAGGGTGCCAATCTATCGCTGGGCACACACTCACTTACACTTTATATGGGGCAATTTGGACAATTCAATTGATCTTCATCCATGTTTTTGGACTGTGGGAGGAAACCGGAGAACCCGGAGGAAACCCACGCGAACACGAGGAGAACATGGAAACTCCACTCAGATGGGGATTCGAACTGGGAATCCCAAGCGCTGAGAGGTGAACGTGCTAACCACTAAGCCACCGTGCCGCCATTATTATTATTATTATCATTATTATTATTATTATTATTATTTTTTACCACGTCCGAAGGTTCTCTGCTGATTTGGGGCGGGACCTCATGCGCAGGCACAAGAACCAAGCGGTGACAAACCCGCTCGGGTGCGCTCTCTCTCTCTCTCTCTCTCTCTCTCTCGGTCTCTCTCTCTCTCCTCGGAGCGCAGTGCAAAGTTGCGCTCGATGAGCGGACGCGTCTTTTGCTTTCCTTTAACCATGATGAAAACTTGCGACATGCCGACTTCAGCGGTAAAGATACGTTTGTTTTCGTATTAAATATTAAATTAAGTATTAAATAATAACAACCTAAATGCGTTTTGGAGAAGCACCTCCTTTTTTTTGGTGAAATAACTGCGTTTGGCAGTCCGGCTTGGAATGCTTTAAAGCTGGACATGTGGACTCTGCCGAAGCCCGGGTACCGCGACGCAGCGGAGCAGCAGATCAGCGTGAATGTGGGCGGCGTGAGGCTGAATCTGCGCGGGGACGTCCTGGAGCGCTTCCCGGAGAGCCGCCTGGCGGAGCTGGCGCGGTGCAGCGCGCGCGGGTTCGAGACCCTCGCCAGCCTGTGCGACGACTACGAGCCGTCCAAGGGGGAGTTTTACTTCGACCGGGACCCGGATTCGTTTCGGTGCATCGTGGAAGTGTATTACTTCGGCGAGGTGCACATGAAAAAGGGCATCTGCCCCATGTGCTTCATGAACGAAATGGACTTTTGGAGGATCGAACCCACCTGCCTGGACGACTGCTGCAAGAGCCACGTGCGCGAGAAAGAGGACGAGCTCGCGGAAATCGCCACCAAGGTGCAGCTCATTCTGGACGACCTGGACATGGGGAGCCAGGCCAGCCGCTCGGAGCGCTTTCGGAAGTTCCTCTGGCGGCTCATGGAGAAGCCGGAGTCGTCGTGGGTGGCCCGCGCGCTCGCCGTCGTCTCCTTTCTGTTCGTGCTCACGTCGTCGCTGGTGATGTGCCTGGCCACGCTGCCCGAGCTGCAGGTGCAGGACGCGGAGGGCAACGTGGCCGAACACCCGGTGCTCGACGCCATCGAGACGGCGTGCGTGTGCTGGTTCACGGTGGAATACGCGCTCCGGCTGGCGTGCGCCCCCGAGAAGACGCGCTTCGTTCTGGCCTTTCTGAACATGGTGGACCTGGCGGCGATCGCGCCCTTTTACCTGGTGCTGACTTTAACGCACCTGGGCGCCACCGCCGCTCTGGATCTGACCGACGTCCAGCGCGCGGTCCAGGCGCTCCGCGTCATGCGCGTGGCTCGCATCCTCAAACTGGCGCGACATTCGTCCGGCCTCCAGACGCTCACCTACGCGCTGAGGCGAAGTTTCGCCGAACTGGGACTCTTACTGACTTATATGGGCGTGGGGATTTTCGTGTTCTCCGCGCTCGGCTACACGACCGAGCACAGTCACCCGGAGACGCTGTTCCGCAGCATCCCGCATTCGTTTTGGTGGGCTATCATCACTATGACGACCGTGGGCTACGGAGACGTCTATCCAAAAACGGCGCTGGGGCGGTGCAACGCAGCGCTCAGCTTCCTGTGCGGGGTCGTAGCCATAGCCCTCCCAGTTCATCCCATAATCAACAATTTTGTGGTCTACTACAACAAGCAGAAGGTTCTCGAGACGGCAGCGAGACACGAGCTGGAGCTCATGGAGTTGCGCGGCACACTTGAGCCCGGAGTGGCAAAAGCCGAAATCCTGAAGGCTTCAAAGTCCGAATCGTGTATTGCCAATTTAAAAGAAGGACAGAGGATGGCCAAGAAGAGGAGTGTGTCCTGAAACAACTCAAAACTCTATTATTCACAACACAACTGTAGCACCTGTAATCCTTTATAATGACACTCTGATGTCTAATATAGAGTGTCAGGATGAGATTTTTAGACTTAAATATTAATTTGGTTTCCTTACTAAATTTTAAATCACTATAGACCGGTTTTAGCTGGTTACAGTTTTTTGTCAAGCCAGTCTATGACTGCTTGATAGTGCATGACAGGTATGTTGGAGCAAAAATGAGAAAGTTAAAAATGGATAACAAAATTATTGCGATGTTCCATGACAGAAGGGTGAATTATAAAGACATCTAGTCTAGACTTAAATATTAATTTTGTTTCCTAACAAATTTTTTTCACTATAGACCAGTTTTAGCTGGTTACTGTTTTCTTTCAGTCCAGTCTATGACTGCTTGATTGTGCATGACAGATATGATAGAGCAAAAATGGAAAGAAAATTATTGCCATGTTATATCATTTATACAGGACGTCTCCGCGGTGATCAGAATGTCTCCTCAGCTGGTCACCCAGTATAAACCAGTGCTTACTAACCAAATGAATGTTCATTTGTTTATAAATCGCTCTATCATTTTGATTCAGCGGTGAACTGAATAGTAAACCAGCACTCACCAGTAAGTCTGTCATCATTCCATTCTACTGTGGTACAATTATCAAAATATTTTTTGAAAGCTGTAAATGTCTTATTATTTGTTTCTGCTATGGTATTGCTATGAAGTGCCTATGGGCTCTGTTACTTTGACATAATTTTTTAAATGTGGTTCCCCTTTTAATTATATAGTAATAACTTCAGTACCTAACATCAGGACCATATCAGAACATTTTGAAGATATATATTTTGGGAACAATTCACGCATTAATATCATGCATGATGTACATTTGTAACATAACAACTTCTGAAAATAAAATACTAACAAAAAATGTCAGTTTTTCACATGAGTGATACAGTTGCTCGACACATTTGAGCCCGGGATGGTAAAAGCTGAAATCTTGAAGGCTTCAAAGTCCAAATCTTGTATTGCCAATCTAAAAGAAGGATAGAGGATGGACAAGAAGAGAAGTTTATCCTGAAACAACTCAAAACTCTATTATGCAAACACAACTGTAGCACCTGTAATCCTTTATAATGACACTCTGATGTCTAATATTGAGTGACAGGATGAGAATTTTAGACTTAAATATTAATTTGGTTTCCTAAATAAATCTTTTCACTATAGACCGGTTTTAGCTGGTTACTGTTTTTTTTTGTCAGTCCAGTCTATGACTGCTTGATAGTGCATCATATGTCATAGATATGATGGAGCAAATATGGAAAGTTAAAAAAGGATACCAAAATTATCCTGTTCTATAACAGAAGGGTCAATTATACAAGATCTCTAGTCTCCGTGGTGACCAGAATGTCTCTTCAGCTGTGCTATAAACCAGTGCTTGCTAACCAAATGAATGTACATTTGTTTATAAATCACCCTACCACTTTGAATCAGCGGTGAACCAGACCTGACCAGTAAACCAGCACTCATCAGTAAGTCTGTCATAATTCCATTATACTGTGGTACAATCATCAAATTGTTTTTAGAGAGCTGTAAAGGTCTTATTATTTTTTCTGCTATGGTATTGCCTATAGGTACTGTTATTTTGACATGAAAATGTTCAATGTGGTTCCCCTTTTAATTATATAATAATAACATCAGTACCTTATATCCCAACCATATCAGACCATTTTTCCATCCATCCATTATCTTCCGCTTTATCCTAAATTAGGGTTACGGGGGGGTTTCCCATGCCCATCCAGGGGAGAACGTTTCGGGCCCTGGGCAGATACACCCAGGACAGGGCGCCAATCTATCCCTGGACACACTCTCACTCACACAGACACACACACATACACACTCTATATGGGGCAATTTGGAGAACTCAATTTACTTGATCCATGTTTTTGGACTGTGGGAGGAAACCGGAGAACCCGGAGGAAACCCATGCGGACACGGGGAGAACATGGAAACTCCACCCAGATGGGGATTCGAACCGGGAATCCCTAGCGCTAAGAGGCGAACGTGCTAACCACTAAGCCACCGTGCTGCCAAGACCATTTTTAAAATATATATTTTGTGAACAGTTCACACATTCATTTTATGCATGATGTACATTTGTAACTTAACAGCCTCTGGAAATAAAATGTTGAAAAAAAAATGCCAGTTTTTCCCATGAGTGACTCATGGGAGGGTGTCCAAACTTTTTAAAATGTATGCTTGTTATACAACCAGCGCATTCACCTAGAATGGCCAAGAAAATAAATGCATCCCAGTGACATTAAACTTGTAAATATAATGCTCCAGTGCTTTGGAGGACTAAGCTACTGCATGAAAGTCCAAACAGCTATGATTTTTTAAAGCCATAGTGAAATATTTATATTGCTGAAGAGCATATTTTAATGCTATTTGGAAAATGCACATAGACCCCTAATTCTCAAACCTAGACAAACCTAAAGTCTACATGTAGCAGTATAAAAAATGTCAATGTGCGAGTCTTATATACATGTTCATTCCTAGGTGGTACAATATCATATATTGCATTTTGGATGACAGAAATATGATCCTATTATAATATGTATGAATTTTAATACATTTCCTTTATATGTTATAAGAGTTAGAACAGGTTTTGTGCTACTAGTTTAGTTCTGATGAACTTTGCTCAGCATGTTGTTCTGTTTCACATCAGACATTACAAAACCAGACCAACGTGTCACTAACATGGCTGGCTTATTTTGGTATCATTCTCTCTTCTTCAGCAGCTGTGGCTGTCATCACTTGTTATCAGGTTTTCTTGTGACAGATTTGGGACTACAGTTTCAGTAACAACAGCACCATGGTGTTTACATTTGACTCTTGAGCAAGTTTTTCTTTTTTTTTTTACATCAATTCTTATGTTTTACATCCCTTAATTGTAGGTCATAAATATATCATGTACATATATGTGGTAGGTTGCTATCTAGTGGGCTATCGAGTGAATATGCTCAGCATGTGAAATTAAAGTGTTTGGAAATAAATAAATATTGATATTGTGTTTAAATTTCTGTCTGCAGCACTAGCAGTTTTGGTACAATGGCACTAATGCATGCATGTTTCTTGTGGTTCAACTTAGTTAATGTACGAAGGTCATCCTATAAATCCTATAAATAAATAAAAGCAAGTCTGTTAAATATTAATTAGTCTAGTGTCTTGAACTTATCTTAAAAATATTATTTATTTATTCATTTATAGAATAAATCACAAATACCAAATTTAATAAATATCATAAAAAAGCTGGGCTTCTAATAATATTCATAATGATAAATTATGAGATTTGTCTTTACACCTACACTTACAGCATTAAATAACATTTAACAGGTGGAACAGATGGCAAACATTCAAAGAGCAGAACCTCACAGTGATATTCATAGTCATTATTGATATTTATAAAATGATACCTGTTAGTGGAGTGGAATCCTATTACTCAGCAATCAGTGTTTACTAATTTATTGATCATTTTGCTTTCAATAAACATATTTATAAATCAAACATTGATTTTTTAAAAATGATTTTGTGTTTGAAACCATTTTATAAAAGCAATAAAGCACTCGAGGTTGTGCATCATTGTAAATAAATTATGGGAAAGTGTACTCCGCTATACATTGTGTCTAACAACACCTCTTTCCTGTGATTTATTCACAATAATGCCACCCTGTCTTACTTTATTAAACAGTTCAATGCCTGTAAATAACCTAAATGGTACATTTACATTGCATTTGGTCATTTTCCAGATGCTTTTATCCTATTATTTAACTTGATGGTTGGGGTCAGAACACAGGGTCAGCCATTATACAGCACACATGGAGCAATATGGGTTTAAGCATAGCTTGGTAACTTCAGTGGTCCATGGATTTGAACTTACAATGCTTAGATTGATGACCCAACACCCTAATTACTAAGCTACTGCATCTTACAAATGAACAAAGGTTTTATAGAGTAATGGATTAAAATTGGAAATATTTATGTTACCCTTATCCTTATGTGACATGGACAGCAAAACATAATGACATAAAGAAGTAGTTCAGTGGTTAGGGTGTTGGGCTATCAATCTAATGGTTTTGCGTCAAATCCCAGGTGTACTGCAGTTATGGAGTAGTGCAACCCCAAACCTCATTTCTCCAGAGGTGCTGTAATCCTGTGTTCCAAACCCAATCATTAAGTTGGGATGATTATCAGTCACTTTTGATAAAAGCGTCGGATAAATGATCTAATGCACATGTGGGGCTGTTCTGCCACAGCATTTTGAACCTCTATGCTGTACATCTAGTTGTTCAGGATCATATTGCAGCAAGACAATAACCCAAACATATTACTAAACACGGTGGCTTAGTGGTTAGCACGTTCGCCTCTCAGCACTAGGGATTCCTGGTTCAAAAATCCATCTGGGTGGAGTTTCCATGTTCTCACCGTGTCCGCGTGGGTTTCCTCCCACAGTCCAAAAACATGGATCAGGTCAGTTGAATTCTCCAAATTGCCCCATATAGAGTGTGTGTGTGAGTGAGTGTGTGCCCAGCGATGGATTGGCGCCCTGTCCTGGGTCTATCTGCTCAGCGCCCGAAACGTTCTCCCCTGGATGGGCATGGGGAACCCCACCGCGACCCTACCAAAGGATAAAGCTCGAGATAATGAATAATTGAATGAATTACTAAACACTTCAACTACCTTTAAAAAAGAACAAGGGTGGTAGGGTTTGAAGTAAGAAATGGCCTGCACCGTCTCCATCCCCTTTTGAGTTTATTTTGGATGACCTACACAGAAGATTAAATGCAAAGCAGCCGACAAGTGTAGTTTGTGCTGCTCTAAATTGCCCCTGTCTAAATTGCCCCATATAGTGTGTGTATGTCTGTGATAGTGTGTGTCTTGGTGTATCTACCCAGCACCCAAAATTTTCTCCTCTGGATGATCATGGGGCACCACCTCGCGACACCAGAAGAGGATTAAGTGGAAGATAATGAAATTATGTATCTCTTTTTTAATCTAAACATATAATTATGTTAAAAAACAAAAAATATTAATGACACACAAAGGCTGATAGTATGACAGGACTGATACGTAGACTTAAGAGTGGGTTTGGACTGGCGGTCCTGCAGGACGCCCCCTAATGGACTCACATATAGTTTTCTAGTTTTTAGTTTTTCGAAGGGGGGGGGGGGGGGGGGGGGGGGGGGGGGGGGGGGGGGGGGGGGGGGGGGGGGGGGGGGGGGGGGGGGGGGGGGGGGGGGGGGGGGGGGGGGGGGGGGGATGTCTCTCGCTGTCCTACATTGTTGTTGCTGCCTGGCCGCTCAAGGAGGATGAGTCCCCCACTGAGTCTTGGTCCTCCCAAGGTTTCTTCCTTGAATAACAACATAAAAGGGAGTTTTTTCTTGCCACTGTCGCTTCGGCTTGCTCTTTGGGGGTTTAAAGGCTTTTCATTCTGTAAAGCTGCTTTGTGACAATGTACTGTTGTAAAAAGCGCTATATAAATAAATAACTTGAACTTGGGTTTGAATGAGAGATATAGACAATTCCCAGTTGGAATTTATTACCTCACCTGCTTCCCTAGCTCTGCTTCTGATTCACAAATTTGCCGCCATATATTTCTTACGTTTAATTACAAATCTAATAGTTAATTTATCTTTACTTAGTGTTGTGACTGAGCTGCTTAGTTGCCAGATAATACAACTGTGTAAACTATGGGTGGGTGAGTGTGCCCAAAGATAGATTGGCACCCTGTCCTGAGGATTAAGTGGAAGACAATGAATGAATGAACTATATGGCCAAATATAAGTCATATTAATAACATAAGTATATTAAAGGTGATATGGTTGTTAGTGCTATCAGCTCACAGCAAGGTCTTCTCACAGTCTATTAACATGCAAGTGAATTAGAGATATTAAATGTGTGAGTATGTATGTCTATGTGTTTGCCAAGTGAACTGTCCAGTGTCAGGTAATGTGAGCACCTTACTTGGGACTCTCTGTCTTTTAAGTTAGTGTGTGTACAGATTCCACAGGCCTTTTTTTAGTTATTTAACACACTTTTCAATTTCCTTAAGTAGTTTATTAACTCATGTCATATTTTATTAGCACCTTGTTTATGTTATTTGTTAATTGTTAATTATTAATTGTTTAGAGGGCCTTCAATGCCTTCTCTGTTGGCCTAATAACTATCTGAATTGCAGTCTGAATTGTAGTCTGATGTTTGTTAGATTTTTTTCCATAAATACTTATAAAATATATTTAAATGGTCTTAGTTTACATTTATAGCATTTCCCCCATTGCGCAGCATCCAGATGTGTATTTTCTTATTAAAGCATGTAACCAATCACATTTCAGCATCAGTTGTTGCCAGAGTCAAATAATCTGCCTTGAGTTTCACTGTCTGTTTTGTAGCCTGGTCGCATAAAATAATTGAGCAACCTGTTGCTTCAACCAATCAGATTTCAAATGGGCAACACCAAGACACTATATCATGTGCATGTCATTTCAGCTTATTAACCAACTCTGATTTGATAGTTAGAGAGTTTTTTGCTTCTGTCCGGCATACATTTTCAGCGAATTAAAACTTATGGCAGAAATACGACTCGACTTAGCAATGGAATAGGAATAAAAAAGTACTTCTTGATGTAACTAATTGAAAATAGTTGGCTACATGATCTTTAATCTAACAGCTCTTTTTACCTCATTTCTGCAAAATAAAATGGTTTTAGAGCCATAAAATAGTTATTGACAGGTGGATTGATTTAGATGGAAATTATTAGATTGATTTAGATTATTTAAGGCCTAGATGTAAAAGGCTTTTATGTATTTTACAGCTTTATAAATATGAGTTGGCTGCAATATATTTTTATTAAGAAAAAATGTATGTGAGTAAACCTTTTTTTATAGATGTTTGAATATTTTTTTTATTTTTATTTAAAACGCTGTGACCTTACCATTGCACAGTGGGTAGTACTGTTGCTTCCAAGTTTAAATAGGGAGACCAGAGTCATTTCTGTGTGGAGTTTGCTTGTTCTCTCTTGTCTATATCAGATGATTTGGAATTAATAAACTGCCCTTAGGTGTCATATTTCTTGATGAGCTCAAAAATATTTTGTGACACATAGTGTGAACCTAATTAATATAAGCTGGGTAAAAAGTTCAAATTAGTTCAAATTAGTTAATGGGTTTTTTTTGAGAACATAAAAGCAAGAGGCTTTTATACCTCTTGAGCTAAATTTTATGTAAAATTTGTGTGAAGCCAAATGGGCAAGGTCGGCTTGGTTGAATTATATTAGAATGTATACAAATTCAGATGTAAAACAGGGATGATCATTTACTTATATTAAGTGAATATTTTTAGTTTAAGATTCTAAGATCAATAAGTATGTGATCCAAATTGAAATAAGATTGAGATGAGCAACAAAAGTACAGGCTTAATATTTAATGTATATTTTTGAGGCCTCTTTTTAGTCTTTGCTTGTAAAATACACTTGTGTCCAGTGAACACTGGGACATTTCAAAATACTGTGAATCATGTTTAAACTGATCCTTGTATCTGATACTTGATACTGATACCAATATGGTTTATCTAATGTCACTACTATGTGTTACTTTTGCAATATATGAAGGTCAAAAGCTTAAAACACCCCATATTTTTCCTGTTATTTATTTGAAACAATTCCAATTTCATTGCACTCTGAATCATAGAATCTATATCAAAATGCATTCTAAACTGTCCACTCATCTAAGTCGCCAGCTTTTTGACAGCTGAACATACTGAAAACATATTTTCTATATGGATGTACATGAATCTAAATGTACATTACATAAAAATGTACATGAATCTACATGAGGATGATGTAAGACGCACACTAAAGTATCACTGGGCGTGTGCTGAAAGACTGCGCTGATCAACTTTCTGGCATTCACACTAGGATCTTTAACAGGTCACTATCACAATCATCCATCCCAGTCTGTCTGAAAACCTCAATCATAGTTCCGCTACCAAAGACATCACAGATTAACAGCCTTAATGACTACCGCCCGGTTGCTCTAACCCCGGTGGTCATTAAGTGAAATCACATCCTTTCATTTCTTCCATCCAACTTTGACCCGCATCAGTTTGCATACAGGGCTGGCAGGTCGACAGAAGCGCAGTGGTCACGGCTCTTCATACAACCTTGAACCACCTGGAGCAACAAGGATCCTACGCTCGACTCCTTTTTGTGGATTATAGCTCGGCCTTTAACACCATCATCCCCCACAGACTGATGTGCAAACTGTTGGACCTGGGTCTGCCTTACCACACCTGTCTATAGATCAAAGACTTTCTGACGGGGCGCAGACAAAGGGTTAGAATAGGACCTCACACCTCCACATCCATTAGCCTTAGCATGGGTGCCCCCCAGGGCTGTGTGCTGAGTCCCCTGCTCTGTACCCTCTACACCCATGACTGCTTTACTGCTTACACCAGCAACACCATAGTTAAATTTGCAGATGACACGACTATTCTGGGACTCATCTCTGGAAACGACGAGACATCCTACTGGGATGAAGTGGAAAGACTGTCATTATGGTGCACAGATAACAACCTAAGTCTAAATACATCAAAGATGAAGGAGCTGGTCATAGATTTCAGGAAGGTGAGGAAAGACATCAAACCAATATTCATCAACGGGGACTGTGTAGAAAGAGTCACAAACTTTCGCTTCCTGGGTATTAATATCGAGGAGGACCTAACCTGGAGTGTGAACACCAAAAAACTGCAATATATAAATACAAATTCACTCAGGTTGTACAGTTTTATACACTCTTGTAAATAAATTCTTTCTTTCAAAATTTTTGTAAATTGTAAATTATAGTGTTCTCTTTTAAATCTCTTTATTTGTGTAAATTTAAGTATGTAACACCGAAAGTATGGCACCTTAATTTCGTTATACCTGGTATAATGACAATAAAGATATTCCGATTCTGATTCTGAATTAAATATACTTCAGTAAGTTCTTCCCAAATCTGTTGTTGTAGAAATTAATTCCCATGAATGTGTGGATGTGTGGCATTGTAGGTTTATCATCAGGAAATTTTAAAAGGATAAGAACAAGGTTATACCAAATATACCTATATATATAAAAGGGACATAAGGTTTGCATTTTCTTCTCTATTTATTTACTGGGTTTGTCCTGCCTGCCTGTCTCTGATCAATTAGTCCTCGTTTCAGTTCAGTCATGTCATTATCATTATTTGTTCTTATTCCACACGTGTCTCCTTGTCAATTATATATGCCAAATTATCCTAATCTTCCCCCTAAATATATATGTGTCAGGTCAAAAATAGGATCAGAACAACGTACAACTGACCAGGACAGTCTCCAGTCTTAAACCCAATTGAGCTAGTTTGGTATGATCCCACAATGCCACACATTCATGGGAATTTCTGCGACAGATTTGGGAAGAACATACATAAGAATATACAATTTTTTATGCAAAAAATATGCCTCAAGTAATAATAAATAAATAAATAATTTAATTAAATAAAATACCCTTTTATCCTTTTAGTAAATGATATAAATTGAAATTCTAATTATTACCGGTAAATGTGTTTAACATATTTTAGATATATTCAGTGTTCTTAATGAGAAAAGTTATTTTATGTTAAATATAATATTCAATAAAAGGTTGTGGGAGCTTCCACAATTAACAGTTTACCTAGTAAATGATAAGGTCATAAAGATATTAATTTATTAGTAGGGAGCATCCATCAAAACATAAGTTGTGCAAGCAAAGCTGGGTAGTGGTTCACCACTTGTGCCGATTGTTAGTCAAGATAAATTTTATTGCGTAAAGACCAAGGCCAAAGATCACTGATGAATTTGCATTACCAATAGCCCTCAGGTGGTACTGATTTAAAAACTGTCATTTTCCCATTATGGATATAACCACAGGGGCTCATGGGTTCCTTAAAAAATCATTGTTAATTAACACAGCTCAGCACTGCATTAAGAAATGTAATCTAAAACTATATTATGCAAAGCTAGCAATATCCACATTTCATGTAGGAATACCAAGTTTTCTTGGCCAAATTATCTATGATGGACCAAAATTTTGTGGAAAAATGTTCCGTAGTTGGACAAGTTCACATTTTAGCTTGTTGTAGGGGGAAAATAATGTTAGTTTCCATGTGCCAAAGTGAAGAAACAATGTTGTTGTTATTAATAAAAAAGAAAAAAAACAGCTATTATGACAGCTATTATGACAGCTTTGCTTGTCCATAACATGGATGATCTGCAGATTATATGGATTATTGACCTCTCCCGAAACGTTCTTCTCTGGATGGGCATGGAGAATCCCCACAACACTATTAGAGAATTAAGCGGAAGATAATCAATGAATGAATGTAATGACCCACATTGCAGCCAATTTTATTAATCAAGATCAAGGGCTGAGATGGTTGTTTTTTTGGCCATTAGAATGAGCAGCGCAGGAGTTACACTTTGTTTATTTTTCAAAAGATTATGCTGTGTCATACCCTCAAGCTGCTCCTTTACGCAATAACTTGCGTAACTCATCCAGTACTGAGGCATTTCTAAAAAATGATCTCTCTTTTTAATATTTTAAAGGAAATCCTGATTAATTAGGGCACTTTTTATGTCATTTACATTATGCAAACTGTTTGAATTATTGGGTGCATAAAAGAAAAACGGGCACTCTGTTAACACTGGTTAACATTTACATTTACATTTAGTCATTTAGCAGAGGTTTTTATCCAAAGCATCTTACAAATGAGAACACCACAAGTCAGAAGCCATGGAGAAAACCAACTATACTGTAAATTCATGAAACCTGATTGATATTCGATGCTGCGGTGTGCCCCCCCCCCCAACCCCCAACCTTTTTTTTTTTTTTTTACAACAGGTATTTGTTAAAGAGATGCATCTTCAGTAGTTTTTCAAAACTGTTTAGTGATTCTGCCTTACGGACAGAGTTGGGATATATAACTGTTGGGTTAACAACTAGAAATTTGGAAATGTCAAGTCCCATTAGAGGTAACACAAGAAAGAAGGTTGACAAATTAACTTGTAGCTATACTTGAGATTGGTCTGGCCAAATATTCACACAATGGTACAGCATCATGATTTTGGTTCCACTGGCAAAAGGCTTGTTTTCCTTCAGCATAAAGTACACAAAAGTCATCATTTGTTGACGTTGAAATAATATTTTCTGCCTTGCACTGGCTGACTGTTTGTCAGGCACTGTTGCAAATCCCCTTGGTCCAGTTAAATTCAATGTTTCACTTTTGTTGTGATTTTCTCCACACTAATCAGAGATCCATTATACAGATTACACAAATATACAATATTTTACAATATACAAAACAATATATATACAAATACTGTATATATAAACATGAATTATATATCATAACTATTTACACACTTTTGTATATAATAGCTACAATAATAAGGCATCAGGTGCACTTTGAACATTTCATGCATCAAAACATGCATTATTCTCTTGGTTTGATTACTCACCCATTTTATAATTGGTGCTATTTAGGGCTCTTAAATGTTTCCTGTTAATTGTAATTGGCAGATCAACCATTTTCAAAATTCCATTAAGCCATGTGGAAAATGTTCCACTCTAAAAATATGAAGGGTGTTGTTGAGCGGAAAGCTCTGGGGGGCTTTAATTTACATAATTTGGCAAAATTGTGTAACACGTTCCATCCATCCATTATCTTCCGCCCTATTGTCTACTAGGGTCGCCGGGAGTTTCCCCATGCCCATCCAGGGGAAAATGATTTGGGCGCTGGGCAGATACACCCAGGACAGGGCGTTTGCACATTAAATCAAGATAGCTTTACAGTTTTCCAACTCATAATTTATCTTTAATGGAAAATATTTAGTTTTTTCATTGATTGATTGATTCACTTTTAATGTCATTGCTCTGTACAGGTGCATGAAAACGAAATGACGGTAACATCAACCAGACGTGTAAATAGTAGAATTGTGCAGATATACAAAGTGCAATAATGGCAGTATTGTGCAGTACAAACATTGTGCAGTATTGTGCAAAAGTGAAAGTGTTGTACAATTACATAAGATGGTAATAATAATGGTAATAATGATAATAATAATGGTAATAATGGTATTAGTAATAATAATGTCAATAATGGTAATGGTAATAATAATGGTAATAATAGTAGTAATGGTAACAATGGAAGTGGTAATAATGGTAATAATAATGGTAATAATAATGGAATTAATAATGGCAACAATTGTAAACGTAATAATGTTAATGGTAATAATGGTAATAATAATGAAAATAATTGTAATATAATGGTAATAGTGATAATGGTGATACTGGTAATACTGGTTATAAAAATGGCAATAATGGTAATATTGATAATAATTTTTTTTAAAATAAATAAATAAATAATAATAATACATTTCATGCATTCAGTCATTAATAAACAGTATTCTGGTTTTATAGGAAAGGATTTCATTACATATTTTAATCCTATGATCTGTGTTACTCTGAACATAGAACTGCCAAAATCCAAAATCCAAATAAAGTGCTCTTTGTACATTTTATGCACCTGACTGCGCTTACCAACCAGTTCTCCCGGGCCTCCATTGCCATGGGAACACAGGCAGATGCTCAAGTGACTGCCAAAAGACTCCCAGAACACAGATTAAATCAGGATTATGAGAACATAAAGTAATTCTTCACACAGCTAAATCTGTTATTCTGTTTAACAATGTTAAAGCGGTATAATCATATAAACAAAAGCAGTTGTGTATCACACCTATAAACCACATGTAAGGTATAAAAAGTTTTAAAAAGCAATGTGTAAGGATTTTTTTTTGTACATCTTTTGTACATCTGTACATCTTGATTATAATTTTTGATCCTGCCTGGATCAACCCTGTTCTATTATTTATAATATAGTAGTGTAAACTGTGAAACAAAGTTTAATCTTTCTCTGTAAAGATGTGCATCTCTGTTTTGCAAAACAACACATTTTTGCATAAGTTGGTTTTAGCCAGGTTATACAACCGCTTGTATCTGCTTTTTAATACAGTATAAAAACCTTTATGTGGACTACCACAATCAGTCTAATTTATGATGAGAATACAACTAACTCCCAAATGTCTTAATATTTTTTTTCACTACAAGCAAACATTGTGGGTACATGATACAGGAATAGTGTGAACATTTAGTATGAAATTAAGCTTTGTGTTAAATGTGATTTACATAAGAATAACTTTTATGTTAATATTTTGACACTCAACGAGAGCCATGCTTCACAGTCACCAAAAGACAGATGCATCCAAAGTGTGTGTGTGTGTGTGTGTGTGTGTGTGTGTGTGTGTGTATGATTTTGTTTTGTTTTGTTTTTGGTTCAGACTCTGTTCACATGCAACATTTAATGAGCCAACCAACTGTGGGTATGTGTGCAGGTGTTCATGTGGAGGCTGATGAGCGTGTGTGTGTGTGTGTATGTTTGTGTGTGTGTGTGTGTGTGTGTGTGAATTCAGTTTAAATCACACTGTGAGAATCGTGATCTGGACACTTTCATTATATATACATGTGAAGACAAAAAGCAGTTCCCTGTGATATTAACAATAAATTATTAGGTAAAGAAATGTTTTAATATTAAGGTAAGATTTAGACCGGTAGTAGTTATGGTTATGGTTATGTATACAAGGAATAAATGGAAGTCTGTTTATACCTCCACAATGCATAAATACAAGACTGTGTTTGTGCATGTTTAAAAAAAAGGCTTGGACACAATAGTATATCATTATTTTCAATTCAGTGTATTCTGAATGGCAGAATGAGAGGTGCAGCTGTTCTTTTTGTCCAAGTATTATTATATTCATTTACACATTTTTTGTATGTCTGTCTTTTTGATGGAAATACAATTGGTGAAAAAAGATATCAAGTAAAAAGACTAAAGAGGAAAACTCAATTAAATATTAGAAACCATTTATACATCTATCTAATCTTTAAATAGTTTAAACTACTGTTTACTACTAAAAAAACTTTCTGTAATCATCATATTTCCTTGAATGGTTATAAACAGAAACATTAGTTAAAAAGAAAATTGTTTAGGACTTTGAGTAATAAATGCGTAGGTAAATACTATAGCAATAATTTTTAATTTTATTTTTAATTAAAAAAAAAAAAAAAAATATATATATATATATATATATATATATATATATATATATATATATATATTTTATATATATATATATAATATTAGGTGGCACAGTGGCTAAGTGGTTAGCACTCCCACCTCTAAGTGCTGGGTATTTAGTTTTAAATCTCAATCTGGGTGGATTTCCTTGTTCTCCCCATGTCTGCGCATGAGGTTTCTTTGGGTTCTCTGGTTTAGTATATGTGTGTGCGAGTGAGTGAATGTGCCCAGCGTCTGAAACATTCTCCCCTGGATGGGCATGGAGAATCACCCAAGCAAAGAATTAAGCCAAAGATAATGATTAATAATAATAATAATAATAATAATAATAATAATAATAATAATAATAATAATAATAATAATAATAATAATAAAGATAATAATGAAGATAATAATAATAATCGGGCGGAACATTGGCTTAGTGGTTAGCACGTTCGCCTCTCAGGGCTAAGGATTCCTGGTTCGAATCCCCATCTGGGTGGAGTTTCCATGTTCTCCCCGTGTCCTCATGGGTTTCCTCTGGGTTCTCTGCTTTCCTCCCACAGTCCAAAAACATGGATCAACTCAATTGAGTTCTCCAAATTGCCCCATATAGAGTGTGTATGTGCCTGTGTGGGTGAGTGTGTGCCCAGCAATGGACTGGCGCCCTGTCCTGGGTGTGTCTGCCCAGCGCCCGAGACGTTCTCCCCTGGATGGGCATGGGGAACCCCCCCGCGACCCTGATATAGGATGAAGCGGAAGATAATGAATGAATGAATGAATGAATAATAATAATAATAGCATCTTTACTTTTAAGTGCTGGGGATCCAGGTTCGAATCCTATTCTGGGTGAAGTTTCCATGTTCTCCCTGTGTCTGTGTGGGTTTTCCGGTTTCCTTCCACAGTCCAAAAACATGGATTGAAGATAAATTGGCTGCTCTAAACTGCCCCCATAATTGCCCCTGTTTGAGTCCAGCAATATATTTTTCGGTGTCCGCCCAGCACCCGAAACGTTCTCCCCTTGATGGGCATGTAGTAAAGGATTAAGAGTAAGAATAAGATAATAAAAATAACAACAACAACAACAACAACAATAATAATAATAATAATAATAATAACAATAATAAATCTAATAAAACTTTTGATTTTCAGAGCACATTCGGTCAGCATTTGTCAGCATAAAAAGTGATAACCCCAGACTGTGTAGCTAATTAAATATAAAACTTTTTCATTTCATTTTATCAAACTGTAGGTACAACAGAGTGTTCTCAGGCAAAAAATGTACATTTTATCCTCGAAGTTGCTAATTCAATCACTAAATCAAATCATCTTCAAAACTGCAGCTTTTTTTTTTGGATGTTCTGGGTCTGCGGCAGTTTGAAGTGGTCCAAGGAATGATCATTGGTAGACTAGTTACAAAGTCATAGGTGGTCAAGCATTACTAATATATGTGGGGAGTAAAGGCTGGCATGTGTTATCCAATCCAACAGACAAGCCACTGTAGCTCAGATTGCTGAAGAAGTTAATATTATTTTTTAAGGAAATGTGTCAGGATACACAGCATAATTTGTTGTGTATGGAGTTACAAACTCACAGACCACTCAGAGTGCCAATGCTGACTAATTATGTGGACTTGCCCATCAGACTTATTCCCCATATTTGGATTCAATCTAGCATCTGTGGAATGTGCTGGACAAACAAATCTGATCCAAGGAGGCTACGCCTCACAACTTACAGATATTAAAAGATCTGCAAACATCTTTATGCCAGATACTACAGTTCACCTTTGGGAGGCTGGAGTCAAGGCCTTGACTGAAGAGGAACAAACATAATATTAGGTACTAGAAAGATGTGGCACAGTATGTGCCACAGGTCCTGTGTTGCCCCTACATTACATTTATATTTATTCATTTAGCAGATGCTTTTATCCAAAGTGACTTACAAATGAGAATAACACAAGGCAATAGTTATGGAAAAATAATTATAAAACCTGATCATTATCTGTTCCAGTCCCTTTTCAATTTCTTTATATCAGGTGTTTGTGGAGGAGTATTCTGAGTTGACTTCCAGAGTTGGGAGGATTGATTACTATTTAGCAGTGATGAACGCTACAGAGTGAGAATTAGCACCACGGTGAGGTGGAATCACCAGGTGACATTTATCACTAGAGCAAATTAAACGAGTTGGAGTGTATTTTGAAAATATAGATTAAATGTAAGAGGGGGCAGATTCAGGGATTGTCCTGTAGGTCAGAGTCAGTGCTTTGTACTGAATGCAAGGAGGAGCCAATGGAGAGAGAGGAGTAATTGAGTGACATGATTTCGCTTTACCTTGGACTACCATACTTAAAAGGTCTTCCAGATTATTTTTTTTTTACAGATACTTCCTTTCTTAATTATTATTTATTCATTCATTATTTTTTGCTTAATGCTTTATTAGGGGCACTTTACTCTACCCATCTAGGGGAGAGCGTTACAGGTCAGATACACCTAGGACAGGTTGCCAGTCAATCTCTGGGCACACTCACACAGACACACACGCACAAAAACATTCTATATAGGGCAATTTAGAGCATTCGATTTACCTTAAATCCATATGTAATGAGGGATTTCTCCCGACAGGCTGCCTTTTGCAGTAAACACGCCATCATGTGCTAAAAACTGATTTCTGATTGATTTTGATCATATTGATACACATAAGTATAACTTTGACCTGATTCACTAGGGAGAGAATTAGAAATAGACGGAAAAAGTGGCAGAATGAATTGCGAGCAGAAGGCAAGCCGCCCACCGCCGAGCTGCTCCTTAACATTCTCACTGCAGAATAATTAGATTCATGCTGCCAGTCACAGCCTCAGATAATTACTCACACATTTCATGAGCCAATAGAACAAGAGCAGTGGGACATTTACTCATGAGAAAAATCTTTAAATGATCGAGAGGAATGGGTTAAGGAATACATGCATTGTCATTGATGTGTTGCAGTACTCTTGCAATATGCTACACTGCCATGTGTTTCTTTACACAACCAGTTAAAAGTATCCATATATACATATAATGCTTTGGTGGATAATTCATTCATTCATTAATTTCCACTTAATCTTCCACTGGGGTCGCGGTGCGGGGGGGTCGTGAAGGGTTTCCCCATGCCTATCCAGGAGAGAACATCTCGGGCGCTGGGCAAACACACCTAGGACAGGACGCTAATACATCGCTGGGCACACTCACTTACACAGACACATACACACAAAAACACACTTAATATGGGGTAATTTAGTGCATTTCATTTATGTTCATCCATGTTTTTGGACTGTGGGAGAAAACAGGAGAACCCAGAGGAAACCCACGTGGACATGGGGAGAACATGGAAACTCAAACATGGATGAGATGTAAACATGCTAATCACTAAGCCACTGTGCCTCCCTGGTGGGTAATTGTTTCAATATTTGTTTACTTCAGCATAAAGTTTATATATGTGATGTAAATCTATTTGATTGGTTTAGATTGCACACGTCTTCCAGTGCTCACAGGTGCCGTTTTATAATAACCACATAAATTAAATAACCAAGCTTCAGCCATATGAATTAGCAATGTAGTTTAAGAATAAATAAACAACAACAATGCAGTAATGCTGGGGATTCAAAGTTTAAATCCCGATCTGAGGTGAGTTTCCATGTTCTCTCTGTGTCCGCATGTGTTTCAGAGTCAGAATCAGAATACTTTATTGATCACAGGGTGGACATTGCAGATGTTACAGTTGCTCAAGTTATAAAATGTACTTCTAGGTTCTTTGGATAGATTGGTGCCCTGTCCTTTATTTGCCCAGCGTCTGAAACGTTCTCTAATGGAGGGGAAGGGCGACATCCTCGCGACCCTAGTAGTGGATTAAGGAGGAGAACAAATTAATGAATAAATAAATGGATTCAACAACAGTAGCCTAGGGTCCTATTCCATGAGGTGAGCTTAAAAATGTGGCACTTGTTTGAGTAAACCTTGCTTAAGTTAGTCAAACAGTACACTTCTAACTAGTTCCGTTCCACTAATTAATATTCAAAAGGGGAATATCATGCAAAATGTGGAAAGAGTTTCTCCGGGTCCTCCGGTTTCCTCCAACAGTTCTAAAACATGGAATTAAGGTAAATTGAATGCTATAAATTGGCCCATATAGTGTGTTTGAGTGACCAGTAATAGATTGGTGCCCTGTCCTGGGTGTATCTGCCCAGCATCCGAAACATTCTTCCCTGGATGTCCCCCCCCCTAGTTCAGTTACAGAGTTATAATAAAAAACAAGGTTTATAAATATAAAATAAAGCCATAATCGTGTGGCAGAGCAAAGCCATGCACCTTTAGAGCAGCTGATCCAGACTCTCCACATAGATCAGCAGCACCAACTCCACCTGTTGTGCGAAGAGCAGGTAGAGGACCAGCTCAGCTGAGCCTGCATCCCATCATCTTTTAATCCAGAACAAAAATAACAGTGGCTGTGCAACTTTCTTTACATAGAAGATAAAGCGCATCATCAAATTTTTCTGCCTCTCACCTCAATAACACTTTACTTCACACATCCAGTCAGTCAGTACTTTTGTCATTCTCCACTGTTTTGAAGTTGGAAATATGAAAGAATCTTGTTTTAAGCACGTCAACTGCTTGTACTCTTGACTCCATCCCATCTCACTTTCTCCAGTCCAAATTCTACTCCATCACACCAGCACTCACACACTTCACCTAACCACTGGTACTTTCCAAGATTCTTTGAAACAGGCTAGCTGTAATGCTGTGATGCCAATTGACATGGAAAAAGGGTTTTAATGAACATGAAACACTGCAAAATCAAACACACACACACACACACTGACAAATTATTGCACTAATGGAAAGTCTAAAAATGTCCATGGGATAAAAAAGTGTCCTAAAAATAGTATATACCGTCTTGCACAGTAGTGTGAAACCATTTTTTCACACACAAAGGTCCAGAACCCACTTTGCTTTGCAAGGATCCCTGGAGCATAAGGATAGCCAGAGTTATCTACAAAACGACTAGGGGAAGTGTTAAAAAATGGTAAAAGAACGGTGAAGCCAGTGGAGGGAAAATTAAGGAGAGCGGAACCAGCAAGTGGCGTGATGTCAAGGGTGCAGTGGAATTGAGTAGGGATGTCCACGGTGTAGGTAAATGAGGACATGAGGTTCCGAGTCCAGCCATCCAGCCGTTTCGCCTCCGGAGGAATATGTGGCCTTGTGAATGGCTTTATTATACTGATTGCTTATGCTGGTGATCAACAGATACTGTACTGTAGGTACCTGGGGCTCTTAACAAGGGGGTTTATAAGTGTTTTGTGTATTCACCTTGTGAGCCTTTGTCCTGCAGGTCTTTTTTTTTATTTCTGTGTAGGTTTCTATTTTTTTGATAGTTGGTAAAATCTTATTGTGAATTGTATGAAATTACTTATTATAGTGTATCAACTGGGTGGCATGGTGGCTTAGTGGTTTGCACGTTCGCCTCTCAGCGCTAGGGGTTTCCGGTTCGAATCCCCATCTGGGTGGAGTTTCCAAGTTCTCCCTGTGTCCGCGTGGGTTTCCTTCGGGTTCTCCGGTTTCCTCCCCCAATCCAAAAATATGGATCAAGTCAAATGAGTTCTCCAAATTGCCCCATATAGAGTGTGTATAGAGTGTTGCCCAGCAATAGATTGGCGCACTGTCCTGGGTGTATCTGCCCGAAGCCCGAAACGTTCTCCCCTGGATGGGCATGGGAAACCCCCTCGCGACATTAATATAGGTTAAAGCCGAAGATAATGGATGGATGGAGTGTATCAACTATTAATTGTGGGGTTTTAAATTTTTAAATAGTGTTTTTTTTTTTTTGTCTTTTATCTGGATGAAATTAATTATTTGTGATTTATTTGTGAATTATTTGTGATCTCCTTGTCTCGTTGTCCCTTTGTGGTACCCATGAACCTGGGTTCCTGATTTTGAATTCACTGGGGGTAAATCCCAAAGTTGCATAGTCAGTATTTTAGTATTTATATTCAATTATCCAAAATTAATTCAAAATTGGTATATTATAATTCTGTTGCTCACCACGTCACATTTAACTAGTGTTTATTGAACGTCTTCTGTTTTGTGTTATATTGTTGTACTGTATGCTTGTACTATTGTACCACTGTACCTGCACCAGTAAATAACATATGCACTGGATATTCCTGTGGTTGGCCTAGTAACTTAACTCAGCATCCAGAAACATAAAAAACCCTGTTCCATGCATCCGCTACTGTCGCTTTCTAGGGGTCCAGAAAAGGTCATGACAGGTTAGAGATTGAGAGGGTGGCGATGTTTGAATTTCATCCCCTGGTGCAGTGTGTTTACTCGTTTTTCAGCTTTGTGTGTTGTTTAGGCAGCTATGCTAGTACACAGTATGGGCACTATTAATGCACATAAGCGCAGCATGCAGAAGTGAATGCATGGAATCAAGGCATTTTCATTGTTGTTTTTTCCCCAGTCAGTAGCTCAATAATATCAGCTCACGCATTGTTTTGCATATTATCGTAGACTGTATACATTGCCTGGCAAAAAAAAATAAGTTGCCACCTGGATGTAACTTAATATTAAGATACAAGCCTCCTATTTGATAATTCCTACATGGGCGATTATCTTTCAGCTTGCAACAAGTTATTTTACCCCAATTGTTGCAATAAGTTACTTCTCATGTCTTAAACAACTATGTTAAAATACACGTCCCAAGGTCAGGGACAATATGTTTGTTTATGAAGGGTCAAATAATTGGCATGCATTAAGCAGAGAAATCATATGAGGAGATTGTAGAAATGACTAAAATGGTGTTGAGAACTGTTTAACGCATCATTAAAAGGAAATGTGGCCGCATAAAATCTTGAATAATCATGATCGAAACAACAGAAGAACTCTGGGCTATGTTTAATAGTGACAGTATGAGCATTTCAAGGCAGTGCATTGTGGAGGTGGTGCCATGATCTGGGGTTGCTGCAAGTGGTCCGGTCGAGGGTCAGCAACAATATGTGCTCAAAGAATGAGGTCAGCTGACTACCTGTATATAGTGAATGACCAGGTTATTCCATCAATGGACTTCTTCTTCCCTGATGGCACGGGCATATTCCAATGCTAGGATTCATCAGGTTCAAATTGTGAGAGAGTGGTTTAGGGAGCATGAGACATCATTCTCACACAAGGATTGGCCACAACAGAGTCAAGACCTTAACTCCATTAAGAATCTTTGGAATGTGCTGGAAAAGGCTTTGCGCAGCAGTCAGACTCATCAATGCACGATCTTGGTGAAAAATTAATGCAACACTGGATGGAAATAAATTTTGTGACCTTGCAGAAGCTTATCAAAACAATGCCACAGCGAATGCATGCCATAATGCATGCCATGCCAAAGCTAATTGGTCCAACGAAATATTAGAAAACTAGAAATATTTCGTGTGACCTTCTTTTTTTATGTTTTTTTTTTGGCCAACGTGTATATTGCACACCCATAATGGGAGTGCAGAATGCACCACTAACACTAGGGTTATGCCACTGCTTAAAAAACAATGTTCAATTCAAATCTGGATCAGTTTTTCCCTTTCTTTTTAAAATGCTTAAATCTGTGATATTTACCCATATGTTAAAGTTTGAACACTCTGTTTGATCTACCAAAGCAACGTCTCTAACATTTGTCCTTATTCTGCTGAACCTCTTTGCAAAGTGCAAGCTTTATTTTCATTCTGACCAAGCTAACACTGGAGCAAACTACTTAATCCCCTTCTCTTTTGATAAACCATATCTTCACTTTTCCTCAGTCACTTAGAGCATGGTTTCTCTACCCATTATTATGCATATGACACCTCGCATCACATGTCCTTTGCCAAGAAAGACTTTCTACCTTACTGACATATCATCAACTCAAGCTATATTTGTCAAAAACTAAGCTCTGATCATTTCAGCAAAATCCTTAATTTGTCATAACCTGACTCTCCAAAATCTGACGGCTTCAAAATCTCCCCAGCGGCTCTACCTGCAACCTTGGCTTTACTATTGACATACAGCTCAAACTACCTGGACAAATCACAAAACTGGCCTGCTCTTTCAATACAACATCAACAAGATTAAACCTTTTTGACTGAACAGGCTAATCAACTGTCCAAGCTGTCATCCTCTACTACTATTGCAGTGCATTGCTTGTCATTCTCTCACCCTGCACAATCAAGACTTTACAGCTAATTCAGACATCTGCAGCTCATCATGTTACTACGCATCATACTACCCACCACTATTCAATGCTAACCATATAGAATGTTGATTTACCTTTGACAGATGTAATTAGCAATCCTGTTTGAATAGTTATTAAAACTATTCAAAAAGTTAAGGCGCATTGTAACATAAGTACTGCGATAAAGTAACAGTAAAGGTACTGAAGGCTAAATGTGGTTGTTTTGGGTCAGTGGTTCTCACTGGAACCAATGGAATTGGAATTTTTAATGTTCTTAATTTAGCAAAGGTGGGCAGCACAGTTTCAATTCTTTCAAATATCTGGGTGGAGTTTCCATGTTCTCCCTGTGTCTGCGTGGGTTTCCTCCCGGTTCTCTGGTTTCATCCCACAGTCCAAAAACATGGATTTAAAAATTGCCTCATATTGAGTGTGTTTTTATGTGTGTGTGTCTGTGTGAGTGAGTGTGCCCAGCAATAGATTGGCACCTTGTCCTGGATGTATCTGCCCAGTGCCCAAAACATTCTCCCCTGGATGAGCATAGGGAACTCCTTCGCGCCCCTAATAGAGGATTAAGTGGATGATAATGAATAAATAAATGAATAAACCAAGAGGGTGATTAATGACAGTTTATTAATGACCGTTGTGTTATTGTATGTTATCAAGTTCCTGTTAGCATTTTGACCCCATCTCCTTTTCTACGTAGGTTACAGGAGGGTACAATCACATACAATTTATACATGGCTGTCCTATACTGTTGATGCTGCCCTGCCGCTCAAGGAGGATGAGCCGACCACTAAACCTTGGTCCTCCGAAGGTTTCTTCCTAAAAAAAACAACATAATAGGGATTTTTTTTTACTTGCCACTGTTGCTTTAGCATGCTCTTTGAGGGTTCAGGCTCATAACACCGTAAAACTGCTTTGTGACAACGTACTGTTGTAATATAGTGTTATTAATTATATTATTTGACTTTAGTTGAGTCTTACTACAAGGGCACACCAAAGTACATACCAGAGAACTAAGATCATATAGTACTTTTGTTTATTCCAAAATCCTAAAACGGTGTGATGTTGGTGTCTCTGTATATAGATCTCATTCTGCCTTAATACTGTCTTAACTGTTTATATGTTAATTGCAGCTTGTGGACACATGAAGTTATTTTTATGGACATGCACCCCAGATGGGCCAAAGAGACACAGGGTACCATTATGCAAACAAGGACCCACATTAATCTACTCTCTTTCCATCTCCTTGGCATAGAAGTGGAAACTTAACATCAGTTAACATGACATAATATTTTTTCCTTCCATATCTCAGTAATTATTAAACAATGCCAATTCAACATGAGAACATGATTTGTTGGGCTCTCCAGAATTAGCCAGTTTGAGAAATGGGTCTCTAATTCACACCTCCCCCTCAGTGAACATCCTTAATAGTTTTACACCAGACAGACTGTCACTCTCTCAGAAAAGAGAAAACCACCCATTTTCAATCCTTTTTAGGACTGCATTTAGATTCATCTCAAACATCTTTTTTTATATTTTATTATATATATATATATATGGGCGGCACAATGGCTTAGTGGTTAGCACGTTCGCCTCTCAGCGCTGGGGATTCCCAGTTTGAATCCCCATCTGGGTGGAGTTTCCATGTTCTCCCCGTGTCTGCGTGGGTTTCCTCCGGGTTCTCCGGTTTCCTCCCACAGTCCAAAAACATGGATCAAGTTAATTGAATTCTCAAAATTGCCCCCTATAGAGTATGTTTGTGTGAGTGAGTGTGTGCCCAGCGATGGATTGGCGCCCTGTCCTGGGTCTATCTGCCCAGCGCCCGAGACGTTCTCCCCTGGATGGGCATGGGGAACCCCACCGCGACCCTAATAGAGGATAAGCGGGAGATAATGAATGAATGAAT
>JAFMOD010000513.1:225736-245891 GCA_019802435.1 Corydoras maculifer
GGCAGTTCGCAGGCAGTTGGTTAGGCCATACTGTCTGCTGCCTGGCCTTGGCTCTGAATTGTCAATTTTTATTCCTATCTGAAGGAAAAACCCTATCGGCTATGTTATGTGACATGAGCGCAGCACCCTCCCGGGAAGGATGGATGCCGTCCCATTTCAAAAGGCCAGGCCTTCCCTCAAAAGTAGACCAATTATCGACAAAGGTAATGTTGTTTTCTGAGCACCACTTAGACTCAAAAATGGTGTCAGCTCTTCCATCAACAATTTCAGAGTTCCTAAACAAGCTTGGGGCGGCACGGTGGCTTAGTGGTTAGCACATTCGCCTCTCAGCGCTAGGGATTCCCGGTTCGAATCCCCATCTGGGTGGAGTTTCCATGTTCTCCCCGTGTCCGCGTGGGTTTACTCCGGGTTCTCCGGTTTCCTCCCACAGTCCAAAAACATGGATCAAGTCAATTGAATTCTCCAAATTGCCCCATATAGAGTGTGTGTGTGTGTGTGTGTGTGTGTGTGTGTGTGTGAGTGAGTGAGTGAGTGTGTGCCCAGCAATGGATTGGCACCCTGTCCTGGGTCTATCTGCCCAGCGCCCGAGACGTTCTCCCCTAGATGGGCATGGGGAACCCCACAGCGACCCTACTAGAGGATAAAGCGGGAGATAATGAATGAATGAATGAATAAACAAGCTTGTTTTCATCTTTTTGTCCTCTATGTACCTTGCATATGTTATAAGTCTCTTCATGTTGCTTAGGTCTGTGAACTCATCCAGTACTAAAGAAAACAAGGCTTTTTAGCACAGCTTTGTCAACATCTTCCACAAGTGCACTTGCAATAGCTTGGTGCATTTCTGCTACACTTTCTCATTAAGGTAGCTTCCATAACTTTCAGTTTTCAGATTTTTTAAAGAAGGACACTCCATCTCTTTCATGGTTTTAACCAGATGAACAAATTTTGCATTAGCCAGTTTGTTTTCTGCAATAATGTAAGCGGTTTTGAGAATCCCCTTAATTTCTTCCTCACACTCACAGTGTAGCTTGGAAAACCAATTCTCTGGCACTGGCATGTAGGAAACAAGGTGTTTAAGTAGGCTGCCAGGAGATTGTCTGCAGGTGAGGATAATGAGGTTAACGAGGAAGCGGAGTCAGAGTGAGTCACCTGGTGAGTCCACCTCACCCTGGTCCTAATTCTCACTCACCACTGCTAAATGGGGGAACGATCTTCCCAACAATGTCCGAAAGGACAGCCATTAAGACTCAGGAGTCACTGAGCATCATTAAGAAACATCTCAAAAAACATCTCTTCGCAACAACTGTAATGTAAATGTATGTAATGTAAATTAATTTAAAGATTAGTGAGCCTGCTTCAGTAGCAGTCATGCAAACACAAGCCATGACATACTATAACTTGCACTGTATTCACTCATGAGCTTGTATTACCAGCAAATCCTTTATTCTTCTATAATTTCAATCACTCCAGAAAAGAATCATTCTGGTCTCATCGGCTCATAAAACTAGTCACAAATTAGTTGTTAGAAACTTTTTTGTTCTCATGGCCATGTACCAAATTCACCTTTAATTTACCTAATTCATGACACATACTAAGAAAAATAGTAATTCCAAAATTGATATTAAATATTGGGTGGCACAGTGGAGTTCTAGGTTCAAATTCCAATATGGGTGGAGTTTCCATGTTCTCCCCTTGCCGTGTGGGTTTCCCCGGGTTCTCCAGTTTCCACACACAGTCCAAAAACATGAATTCAAGGTAAATTTAATGCTTTAAATTGCCCCATATAGTGTGTGTGTGTGTGTTTGGGTGTGACTTCCCAAACACACAAATAATAAGAGGAATTTTTTTTTTGCTACTGTTTTTCTCTTTCTTGTGTTTATCTGACTTCCCATTACTTGTTATGTTTGATGTATCTTCAGATTCTGTCAGCATGAGTGTGTGAGGGATGCAGCTTTGATGAAGCTTGTTATTTAGTCAGTGCAGCTCTGCTCCTGCATTCTTACTAGCTCATAGCTGACCTTAGGAGTGAGGATAAATTTATATCAGGAATCATGCCAACACGCACAGACACGCACAAAGCTAGAACAGTCATCGTTTAAAAATGTGCTGGTGTGACTTGCCACACCAATTATAATCTAATTCAAAATAATAAAAAAAAGTATTATTTGCTGGACCCAAACTTCCATTCATTTAAACTAAGTTGGGTGCAGGGATTATTTTCGTGACTGTTCTATCATCTTTGTGATGGTATTAACATAACAATGCTTACCTATACACCATGACTTAATGACCTCACAGTCATAGGCTTGTGGTTAAGGAACCAGCCTTGCGATCTGAAGGTCCTCAGCTCAATTCCCGGTCACACCAAGTACCATGGCTGAAGTGCCCTTGAGCAAGGCACCTAACCCCAATTGATCCACAGACACAGTATACAGGACTGCCCACCACCCTGGGCATGTGTGCTCATTTCATTTCATTTCATTCAGTGTGTGTGTATGTGTTTTCTCACAAATGGTTTAAATGTGGAGGACAAATTCCTTTGTGTGTAAGTACTGTAGGCTAAATAAATCACTACTACACTATTAATCCATTTGCTTTCTTTTATGCTACAAAACATAAAAAAATGATAAAACATCTTTCCAAAATAAGCATATTTGTTTTATAGATAAGCTATCAAAACACCAGTGCAGAAAATGCATAAAAATGTTTCAGTACAATAAAAGCCTGAAATCTGAAGATGACCCCGGTATTAAAAAGTAAAATCCTCATTTTGTGTATGTATAAATACTAGTCGGTAAGCACCGGGAACCTGGTTTCACTGGTTTGTTCTGCCTGTGTGTGCTTCATGTCATTAGTCCTTGTTCATTGATTAATTAGTCCTCGTTTCACTTCAGTGTCATGTCATTATCGTCACCTGTGTTTATTCCATCACTTGTCTCCCCTGTCCATTATATATGCTCTTTTTTCCTGGTCTTCCCTGTCCAAACATCATATGAGTTATGTCGTGTTTGCATGTGTATGTTAATTTTGTTCCTCAATGTCTCTGGAGTAAAATAACCCTGTAGTTCCACACCTCTGGAGTTTCATTTAGCACCGCAAATGACAGACCGTTTATGACAGACGTCCAAAGTGGCAGCCATTTGAAAGATATGGTAGACGACAGCGTTATCATTATGTATATAGATTACTATGTACCTCACCTCGTACAAAATTCTTGAAAATAGGGCCGTACGTAAGAAAGTTTAAGATGGTGGTCGTTGTAGACCGTTATGAATTTTGAAATGAAACCTGCTTAACTTTTGTAAGTAAGCTGCAAGGAAGGAGTTTGCAAAATTCCAGCTTTCTACATACATGGGAAGTTGGAAAATTAGTAATGAGACTGTCAATGAGTCAGTAAGTGGGTGCTTTGCCCTTTATTATTAGAGAAGACAGATACAGGGTAGTATGCCACACAATTTGATCTCTCTGTGTAAATATTTCAGTGTGATGTGCTACTACAATATTGACAGTAAAACTCAGTTTCCCGTCTTTATGGCAATTCACATAAAAAAAACCCTAAAAAACAGGATGGTGGAAGTCTGACATGACCGTTAATATGCACTTAAACTAAATATAAAGATGCAAGAAGGTTCAATTGCAAGCTTTTGCATGAGAATGCTTATTAAATAAACAAAATAATGGAACGTTAATGATCAGGTTTCAGCAACGGATACTTTATCTTCCATTTTGCAATATTCATGAAATAATTAAATCAGGTTTTATTTCTCAATATAGGACTAAAACTAAGTTAAAATTTAGATAAACTATATTAAGAAGTATCTCATTTTAGATTGGATTGTCTCTCAATATAGCTTTTCTTATTTGAAATCCTGCAGTTATACTAGACAGACTAGAGAAATCGGTGGGCATCAGAAAATCGTTTTCTGATTTATTTAAATTAGTTAGTCATTCATTATCTTTCACTTGATCCTCTATGAGGGTCGCATGCAGGTTCCTCATGCACATTTAAGGTAAAATTTTCGGACACTGGGCAGATGTACCCAGAACAGGGCGCCAATCTATCGCCGGGGCACACTTACTTACACAGACACATTATGGGGAAATTTACAGCATTCAATTAACCTTAAATCCATGTTTTTTGACTGTGGGAGGAATCCCACATGGGAACGACCTTCATAAAAGCTGCAATTACAAGCTTTATCAAAGCTTCATCCCTCACACACCCATGCTGATAGAATCTGAAGATAAATCACATAGAGCAAGTAATGGGAAGTCAGATATACACAAGAAAGAGAAAGACAAGTAGTAGCAATCCTCTTATTGTTATATGTGCATTTGGGAAGTCAACCACAATACATTTAAACCAAAGCAATCAAGATGTAATTGAAAAGTAGACATTCAGCTTTAATTACAAAAATGTACACTCACTGGTACACTCACCCACACTCACGCACACACACACACACAAACACACACTATATAAGCCATTTTAGAGAATAAATTAGAGAAGAATTTCTTTATTATTTTAAAAGAAGGAAACCGGAGAACCCAGAGGAAACCCACGTGGACACGGGAAACTCCACGCAGATTGGGATTCAAACCTGGATCCCCAGTGCTGAGAGGCAAACGTGTTAACCACTAAGCCACTGTGTTGCTCTCAAGAGAATTTGAATGCTCTAATTGGCCCTATATAGTGTGTCTGAGTGCGTGTGCCCGATAAATCTGCCCAGCGCCTGAAACATTCTTCCCTGGATGGGAATGGGGAACCCCCCACAACCTTAGCAGAAGGTTATGTAGAAAATAATGAATTAATAAATTTTGGGTAATGACAAAAAAGTGTTAATACATTGCGTGGTTAGCACGTTCGCCTCTCAGCGCTAGGGATTCCTGGTTCAAATCCCCATCTGGGTGGAGTTTCCATGTTCTCCCCGTGTCTGCGTGGGTTTCCTCCGGGTTCTCCGGTTTCCTCCCGCAGTCCAAAAACATGGATCAAGTCAATTGAATTCTCAAAATTGCCCCATATAGAGTGTGTCTGTGTGAGTAAGTGTGAGCCCAGCGATGGATTGGCGCCCTGTCCTGGGTCTATCTGCCCAGCGCCAGATGAAAACTCTGAAATATACCTGAAAATGATATTTACTTCTAAATAAATGTTTTTGTTTAAACACAGCTTCTGCATGCTTAAATTGTCATTCATGCTGTGGCAAATTAAACAGCTGTATTGAAACTGTAGGCCAATCGAAAAGCATATGCACTGTGCATATGAGGTAATTGTTTATTACTTTAATTATTAAGTGTGTGTGTGTGTGTGTGTGTGTGTGTGTGTGTGTGTGTGTGTGTGTGTGTGTGTGTGTGTGTGTTTGGGTTTGGATGATGCTGGTCCTGCTGAATGCAACACCCTTAATGGAAGAGTTAAAATAACATGTATTAACATTCATTTGCTAAAGAAATACACTTTAATTATATCCATTTACAAATATAAACTGTCTGTAAATGTGTGATCTGCTGTTTATTTCTATACATTGATGACATTTAATGTAGCTTTTAAAAGAAAGTAAGTAAAATATCCCTGCCACATGTTCCTTATACAACAGTGTATCGAGAGACGATATGTGTGAAATGTGTTATGTGTTACATTGGCACTGTGTCCGCTTGCTTGAGAAGTGCAAAACATAAATCTCAGCAGGGTGTCTTTTCCTTCATGATTTCATGATCCTTGCCATAGATTTTTAAATCGTGATCGCACTCTCGAGGGTTTTGTTAGAACCTGCTGCTGAAGTTGTTTTTATGTATCCTTATTGTAACTTGTGTCTTTCCAAAGCTTTATCACAGACTCCTGTTCAAAAACACATTTCTACCTGTAGTTAATGTTACTCTGCACTCCTATTAATGGAATCCTTAGCCACTGCATTGTTCTGTGGTAATCAAAACCAGTACAGTTGAAATAAATACAAATACCGGTTGTAAAAAAATAAATAAATAAAAAATAAAAAAATGTGAGCTGGGGCGCGCCGCAGCATCGAATAACAATCAGGTTTGATGAATTTACAGTATAGTTGGTTTACTCCATGGCTTTTGACCTGTGGCGCTTTGGATAAAAGCGTCTGCTTAATGACTAAATGTAAATGTAAATGTGATGTCAGTTATGAGTAAGTTAGCCTGTGTGTGATATAAAACACAATTGTTTATAGTCAATAGTATTAGTGATGGTTACTCTAAGACAGGGGTGTCAAACTCAATAGCACTGGGGCCAAAACTCAAAGCGCACTTTAGGTCAAAGGCCAACTGTCATGTTTGTTTTGGTCACGTGGTGTGGGTTCGTCTGTGTGTTCACGCCCCTGTAATTATGTGCACCTGGGATTGATCACGTTTTTGTTATTTAAACTCTGCACACCCTTCCCTCACCGCCAGTTAGTCTTGTGCCATGCCTGTGCTAAGCCCTGACTCTACCAGCTCCCGTCACTGTTTCTAAACACGCCTTGTTGCCTCGTCCTGTCGCACCCTGTCTCGCTGTGTCTCTGTTTTTGTGTGGGCAGTTCATCGCCTGCCTTCTCCACTACGCAAAGTCCCCTTCACTCCTGCTCACTCCAGTTTGGAACACGACACCGTCTGACGTCAGGCTGAGTCATTCGCCGCATCTCCACGTCATCATCCACTGCCTCGTGTTTGCCTACGTTGTGTCTGTGCCCCCAGTACTGTCTCCCCTCTGTTGAGGAAATAAACCCGGTTTTGTTCCTGATCTCTGTTCCAGTTTCTATCTCTCCGAGTAGGGAATAGGGTTCGTGTTCCAGTGTGAACTCTATTTTAACATCTGCCCCACGTGCTTCCCCACCAACGCGCATAGGATCGCGTTTATCATTAGGCTGCTACGCGGCCGTGCGCTCAACTGGGCTGAAGCGGCGCAGGGTTCTATATCACCGCTGGGCACCTCGTACACATCATTTTTGGAACATTTTCTGACGATGTGGACTCTCGGCTGCTCTCGGCACGACAGGGGACTCGTTCAGTAGCCGAGTTTGTGGTTGAGTTCGGAGTCGGGATGGTGTCCCGCGGAGTTGGGATGGTGTGAGCGCTCGCTCCGCGCTGTGTTTCGTCATGCCCTGAATAAGTGGATGCGTGACGAATTAGCTACGCGCGACCGACTCGACATGCACCAGGACCTTATGAACCTCGCCATACGCATAGATGGGTGTTTTAACGAGCGACGCCAAGAGCGCCAATCCCGAGACCTTGCCCGCGCCACCCGTCTAAACCTTCACCAGCTTCCCCGAGGGAAGCTTCCCTGCCCGAACAGTCGGATGGGGCCGAGCCCATGCAGATGGGCCGTACTATGCTGGCGTCCGAGATCCGCAGCACCCGTAGGGACCAGGGGCTGTGTTTCTACTGTGGCGGAGACAATCACCAGCTGCGAGAATGCCCGGTTCGCCCAAAAAGAGTCGACTCGGCAGTAGGACTTGGGGTCCTGTCGAGTCCTACTCTAAAACCCCAAGCCCAGCGACTCCAGGAGAGGCAGATAGCCGTCGACGTACTGTTACATTCTGGGGCAGAGGAGAATCTGATAGACGTAGACTTTGCTAACAAAAACGGCCTTGTGATCTCCCCACTAGCGACCCCTCTTCACACATTGTCGCTGGACGGCAGGCGGCTCTCCCCCAACACGCACCGCACCTCACCCGTCCGGCTGACGTTAGAGGGAAACCACCAGGAGCGGATCTGCTTTTCTGTTTTCAAGTCCCCTGAAGCCCCTGTCATCCTGGGTTACCCCTGGTTCCGCAAACACAACCCACACATTGACTGGGTCAAACGCACACATCCTTACGTGGGGAATCGCTTGCCACTCGTCCTGCCTGCTCGCTGCTGCTCCCCCAGCAACACACCTGTCCTGAACAGCCCCAACCCCATGGACCTTTCCTCAGTGCCTGATGAATACCACGACCTGGGGGAGGTCTTCAGTAAGGACAAGGCCTGCCAGCTTCCGCCTCACAGGTTACGACTGCGCTGTAGACCTCCTGCCAGGGGCTCCCCTTCCGTCCAGCCGAAACTATATATTGTCACGTCCAGAGAGAGAGGCAATGGAGAAGTACGTGTCGGAGTGTCTCGCCACCGGACTGATCTGGCTCTCGACCTCCCCGTAGGGGCCGGGTTTTTCTTCGTATCCAAGAAGGACGGCTCCCTACATCCCTGCATTGACTATAGGGGACTTAACGCCATCACAGTCCCCTACAAATACCCTCTGCCGTTAACATCTTTCGTATTTGAGTCTTTGCAGGGAGCAGCCATATTCACTAAGCTGGACCTACGGAACGCCTACCATCTGGTCCGTATAAGGGAGGGGGATGAATGGAAGACGGCGTTCAACACCCCCAGCGGCCACTATGAATACCGCGTGGTCCCCTTAGGCCTCAAGAACGCCCCGGCCGTATTCCAGGCTTTAGTGAACTATGTGTTGTGGGATTTCCTGGATCGATTCGTGTTTGTATATCTGTATGACATCCTGATCTTCTCCAAGTCAGCAAGTGAACACGTCCGACACGTATGCCTCGTCCTGAACCGCCTGCTCCAGAACCGTCTGTTCGCCAAGACGGAAAAGTGCTGCTTCCACCATGATTTGTTATCCTTTCTGGGGTTTATACTATCCCCCGGGGCGGTGCGACCCGACCCTGAGAAGGTCAGGGCCATGGCCGACTGGCCTGCCCCCACATCGAGGACCGAGCTCCAAAGATTCCTGGGGTTTGCAAACTTTTACCGACGTTTCTTCAGGAACTACAGCAGCATCACCGCACCACTCACCACCCTCACCTCCACCAAGGTAAAGTTCTTCTGGACCCAGGAGGCGCAGCACGCCATGGACTTCCTCAAGGCTTGCTTCACTTCTGCCCCCATCCTGATTCAGCCAGACCCTACGAAGCATTTTATTGTGGAGGTCGACACATCGGGTGCTGGAGTGGGAGCCGTCCTCTCCCAGAAGTCGGAAGAGGATCGCCTTCACCCGTGTGCGTTCTTTTCCATGAAGCTCTCTGCGGCTGAGAGAAACTATGATCTGGGGAACCGCGAGCTGTTGGCGGTTAAGCTTGCGCTGGAGGAGTGGCTTCACTGGTTGGAAGGAGTAGCACAGCCATTTGTGGTATGGACTAACCACAAGAACTTGGCCTACATACAGTTGGCCAAGCGACTGAACTCCCGTCAGGCTCGATGGGCCTTTTTCTTTGTTCGGTTCAATTTCACACTGTCCTATCGACCTGGTACCCGGAACGCTAAGCCCGATGCCCCGTCTAGACTCTTCTCCAAAGAAGAAGACAAGCCTGGTAGTGATCTGATCCTTCCTCCCAAGTGTTTCATTGCAGGGGTCTCCTGGGAGGTCTGCCTTATCGTGGAAAGGGAACTGGCGAAGGATCCAGACCCGGGGCTGGGTCCACCAAACCGGACCTTCGTGCCCAGCACCGCCCGCTCCGCTGTCCTCAAATGGGGCCACGAGTCCTGCTGGGCCTGCCCCCCAGGAGGATGGCGAACCAAGGAGATCATCAGGCGTCGATTCTGGTGGCCCTTCTTGGCAGCTGATGTTCGGCAGTTTGTCGCCGCCTGCACTGTATGCGCCCGCAACAAAACCTCGCATCAGTCACCCGCTGGACTGCTCCAGCCACTCTCCATACCTGGGCATCCCTGGTCTCATATTGCACTGGACTATGTCACGGGACTGCCGAACTCCAAGGGTAACTCTGTCATCTTCACCATTGTGGACCGTTTGTCCACAATGTCTGTTCGAGCTCCCCTCTGCCAAGCTCCCCTCTGCTCTAGAAACTGCCAAGCTGTGCTTCAAAAACGTCTTCAGAGTCTTCAGCATCGCTGTGGACATCGTCTCGGACCGGGGACCCCAGTTCATCTTCCAGGTATGGAGAGCCTTCCACAAATTTTTTGGAACTGATGTTTCACTGACCTCTGGTGGCCACCCCCAGTCCAACGGCCAAGCTGAGAGAGCGAACCAGGTGGTGGAGACCACCCTGCGCTGCGTATCCGCAATGACCATCTCGCATGGGTGGAGTACGCTATTAACACCGGGCGCATCTCCGCCACTGGAAAGTCCCCGTTCGAGGTAGCGCTGGGCTACTAGCCCCCCCCATTTCCCGAGGACCAAACCGAAATCAGCATTCCGTCAGTCAACCAGCACATTCGCCGCTGCCGTCGCACCTGGAGGAACACACTGGTAGCGCTCCGTCAAGCTCAAGCCACGTCTATTGTCTCTGCTAACCGCCGACGCCATCTGGCCCCTAACTACAGGGTGGCAATTGGTCTGGCTCTCCACAAAGAACATCCAGCTGAGGACTGAATCTCGTAAGCTGAGCCCCTGCTTCATTGGACCCTTCCCCATCACCCTGGTCATCAATTCTGCAGCTGTCCGCCTACATCTACCTCGCTCCATGCGCATTCACCCCACGTCTCCCACATAAAACCCATTGTCCACTCCCCGCTCAACCCCACCCCCCGCCAAGCCCCAGCTCCACGCCTGGTTGATGGTCAGCCGGCCTACATGGTCCATCACCTGCTGGACTCCCGACTTCATGGCAGAGGAGTCCAGTTCTTAGTTGACTGGAAGGGGTACGGCCCTGAGGAGCGCTCCTGGGTGCCTTGGGCTGCGATCCTGGACCCTTCCCTCATCGCCGAGTTCCACCGCTGCTTTCCGGACGCACCCGTTGGGGGGGGGGGGGTGATGTCATGTTTGTTTTGGTCACGTGGTGTGGGTTGGTCTGTGTGTTCACGCCCCTGTAATTATGCGCACCTAGGATTGATCACGTTTTTGTTATTTAAACCCTGCACGCCCGTCCCTCACTGCCAGTTAGTATTGTGCCACGCCTGTGCCAAGCTGACTCTACCAGCTCCCGTCACTGTTTATGAACGCGCCTAGTTGCCTTGTCCTGTCGCACCCTGTCTCGCTGTGTCTCTGTTTTTGTGTGTGCAGTTCATCGCCTGCCTTCTCTACTACGCAAAGTCCCCTTCAATCCTGCTCACTCCGGTTTGAAACACGACACCATCTGACGTCAGACTGAGTCATTCGCCGCCTCTCCACGTCATCATCCACTGCCTCGTGTTTGCCTACGTTGTGTCTGTGCTCCCAGTACTGTCTCCCCTCAGTTGTGGAAATAAACCCATTTTTTTCCTGATCTCTGTTCCAGTTTCCATCTCTCCGAGTAGCGAATCCGCCTTGCCCCGTCAACTGACCGTAACACCAACAGGATAAACATTTGTGGAACACACTAAAATGTTAACATGAATAAGGAATAAAACAATACAGGAATATTATTCCACAATACATTTACATTTATTTAGCAGACGCATTTATCCAAAGCACCTTACAGAGAATAACACAAGTCAGTAGTTACGGAAAAAACAGCTACTCTATATTTTCGGGGGGGGGGGGGGGGGGGGGGGGGGGGGGGGGGGGGGGGGGGGGGGGGGGGGGGGGGGGGGGGGGGGGGGGGGGGGGGGGGGGGGGGGGGGGGGGGGGGCTCGCTGTCCTACATTGTTGTTGCTGCCTGGCCGCTCAAGGAGGATGAGTCCCCCACTGAGTCTTGGTCCTCCCAAGGTTTCTTCCTTGAATAACAACATAAAAGGGAGTTTTTTCTTGCCACTGTCGCTTCGGCTTGCTCTTTGGGGGTTTAAAGGCTTTTCATTCTGTAAAGCTGCTTTGTGACAATGTACTGTTGTAAAAAGCGCTATATAAATAAATAACTTGAACTTGAACTTCTATAGAATTATCCAACCTAATCATTATCCGACCCCTCCCCTTTTTTATTTTTAATAGATTTTAAAGATGCCAAGTGACTCAGCATTACAGACAGAGCTGGGAAGATCATTTCACTATTTTGCAGTGGTGAACACTACAGAGTGAGAATTAGCATCACGGTGAGTTTGAATCACCAGGCGACATTAATCACTAGAGTGAAGTGAACGAGTCGGAGTGTATTTTAGAAATATGGAGTTAAGGTAAGAGGGGGCAGATCCAGAGATTGTCCTGTAGGCCAGAGTGAGTGCCAGTGAATGTGAGCAGCTACTGGGAGCCAATGGAGCAATAGTCGATCCGCTGAACATGCTGCGAAAAAATGTGAAAAGGCATTTATTAATGAAACATGAACAGAGTAGGTAGCCAAGACTTTGGACAACGCATGACATAAACTAATGCTGGTCTGAGGCCAAAACGGAAACAGCACAAATATAAACGAAAAATAGACCATGTGACCAACATAACCAACCAATGAATACACACAAATGATTAACTTAATTAAGGAACACCTAAGCAAATAACTAAAAAGGAACACAAAACGGGTGAGGAGTGCCTAGCACGCCTTACAGACACAATGTAATAGAAAGCAAAATGTGAAGTAAGTTTAGTTTTAAAGTATAATTACATTTCCAAAAAGGACCAGCTAAGGACAAGAAAATTCCATAATGGAAATGTAATAGAGTTCAGTTGTGGGGTGGTATGCTCTTATAGTATACTGAAGAAAAATGTTCTTTATGAGGACACCTTACCCTACATCAGCAGGGAATGTATTAATGCAGGATATGCAGTGGAGTCAGGTTAAATAATAAATGTGGGTAGAAAGGACAACAGAAAGGTGAAGTGCGATAAAAATCCCAGCAATTCAGATCAACCATAAACATGATTTGCATGTGTACTTTAAATAGCATTATGGATGAAAGTAGTAAGAAGGGATTCATTATTTATGTCATGTAAATAAAATCATTATCCTTTTACAAGGTATTCATAATTTAGGGTTATGCCATTTTACACATTTTGCAATATTCTGTTTGAAAAATATTCTGTTTGAACAGAAATTTAGGAGCTATGTTTTTCATAACACATATAAAAGATAATAATGGGTTTGAATAATGCAAAAGTTAAAATACATAATATATAAATGTATAAATATATAAAATCACTAATGAAGCAGCTAAATATGGACCTAAAAGGTGTATGTGTTTTACTTCATCACATTTGTTTTGCATAATTAATCTGTCCTAATTAACCTCTTAAGACTACCCTTTTTTGAGAACTTTATCTCATTCTTAAACACTTTTGACTACAGGCAAAATTTTGCTCCCTGCTGCAAGTTGGTATCAAAGAAATTCACATTCAGTTATCAGAATTACTATAATTAGTGCTAGTTTAGAAAAAAATAACTATTTTACAAATGTCTAAAAAAGAATTGTAAAACAAATGTTAATGGAAAGCCTCAGTAAGCTGTTGGAAAGTGAAACAGTGTTATATATAAGAAGATACCCAGGCAAAAATTTAAAAATGGATCTGGAGAGATCTGTGTGGGTGACTGTATTCAGCGATAGATTGGCACCCTGTCCTATGTGTATCAGCCCAGCCCCTGGATTGGCATAGGCAACCCCCCCCCCCCCTGTAACCTACTAGAGGATTAAGCGAAAGATAATGAATGAACGAAGTCCTTACTTTGGGAAAATCCTAGTGTTTTTTTGCCCAGAAAGGACTTATTTCTAGACATTTAAGACACATCATGGGTGGCCACATTTATTTTGGAACCTATATATAGAAGTGTCCTCAATGAACTTATATAGATTTCCAATTGTTAAATACAGGTCATCTGATTACTACACAATCTGTACATGTCTGTCCTACACATGTCTGCTGCCCGGCCGTTAAAGGAGGATTTGTCTTCCATTGAGCCTTGGTCCTCCCAAGTTTTTTCTTGCCACTGTTGCTTCGGCTTGCTTTTTGGGGTTTTAAATGCTTATAGCACTGTAAAGCTACTTTGTGACAATGTATGATTGTAAAAAGGGCTCTACAAATAAATTACTTGAACTTACTTGAGTATTAACATCCCTTCCTCGTATTGAAAAATGATTTGTTACAACTTGCTGCACTATATTACTTTTACATTTACATTTAGTCATTTAGCAAACACTTTTATCCAAAGCGACTTACAAATGAGAACACCACAAGTCACTAGTTACAGGAAAACCTACACTGTAGGTGTAGCTACACTGGATAATTTTTAAAAGATCAATATCTGATCCTGCCTTCTATTAATTTTTTTTCATATCAGTGTTTGTGGAAGAGATGTGTTTTGAGTTGTTTCTTGAAGATGCTGTTACTCCACCTTACTGGGTTGGGAAGATTGTTTTACCATTTAGCAGTAGTGAACAATGTGGAGTGACAATTAGCACCATGGCGAGGTTGAATCACCAGGCGATATTCATCACTAGAACGCAGTGAACTAGTTGGAATGTCAGTCAGTCCTTTGTACTAAATGCAGCGACTACAGGGAGCAATAGAGTGACATGAGTTCACTTGGGCTGGTTGAACACAAGTCGGGCTGCAGAGTTGCAAGCATCATTAAACCCCTAGTTCCTCAGCTACTTTCATATGTTATAATTGAATACCGTATTTTCCGGACCATAAGGCACCGTATTATAAGGCATAGTCTGAATTACGGGCTCTATTTCTATATGTGACCCACGTATAAGGCGCACCATACTATAAGGCGCACTTATTCTGTACGGCACCGTATTAGAAGGCACTTGCTAAAACATACGATCTACAGGAAAAGTAAAGGATGCAAATCGGTGATTTATAATTGAAGTTTATTCTACTACTTGGTAAAACACATAATTTTAATCACTCTTCTCCCATAAATCCATTAAAGTCCTTATCTTCTGTGTCTGAATTAAAAAACTGCGCAATTTCACTATCGAGCGGCTGTTTAGCAATGATGCCGGCTTTCGCGAAAGCTCGGACAACAGTCACAGCAGAAAGCTTAGCCCAGGCATCCACAATCCACTCACAGACGGTGGCGTAATCGCCCGCCACTGCTTCCTAGTAAACGTGTGTTTGCCGTCTATCATCCATCGCTCCCACGCCGCCCGCAACTTTACTTTAAACGCCCTGTTTACGCCAATGTCCAGCAGTTGGAGTTCTTTATTTAATCCTCCCGGAATAACGGCAAGCTCCGAATTAATTTTCTTCATAGGGCTTTTCACACATTTTTGATGTGTGGAAAAAAACACCCGGTCGCACAACAATACTTTTATAGATTTTGGAACTCAGAACACATATAAGGTGCACCGGATTATAAGGCGCACGTCCGATTTCTGGGAAAATTTTAGGCTTTTAGGTCCGCTTTATAGTCCGGAAAATACTGTGGTTTCTTTTTTATTTATCTAGTATATATTAATTCACAATAAACACCTACCTTTTTTAGGTGACGGGAAATATGATGGACTGGTTGTCGATGAAACACACAAATTATTCACCCCCACCTTTATTCCTGCAGAAATTCAGCATCACTATTTCATATACTAACATGTTTTTGGACTATGAAAGGACCCACACTGACACAGACACAGAAAGAACATGCAATAACTATGTCCCATACCATTAAGACAGTTATCAAGTATCGCAATGCAAAAACAAAAAGAGTCCAAAAAGTGTGCCAAAAAAATCTCATTAATATCAACATAATCTCAAGTAATGTAAGAAACACTTTTAAGTTAAAACTTGGGTTATTAGACATTAGGTCACTTTCATCAAAATCAGCTTTAGTTCAATAATAAATTACTGATAACTTCCTAAATGTCTTTTGTCTCACAGAGACCTGGATTAGGGCCGACGAATACTTAGCATTAAATGATGCCTCTCCACCTGGTTATACTTATGCTATGATCTATAAAGAAAACTTAAATGTAACACTTAATAATAAGTATGAGTCAAAATCCTTCAAAGCTTTTGTACTCAACATAAGCAGCTCATCTTTATTGAAGAATAAATACAATCTAATGCAAGTTATTACCATATACCACCCTCCCGGCCCATATACAGAGTTATTAAAGAATTTAATTTCTTTCTAACACAGTTATCGCATCAGACAAGGCCTTAATAGTCGGTGACTTCAATATTCACTTTAAAAACCCACTAGACTCATTTAAATTAGCCTTTGAATCTATCCTCGATTCCATGAGCATTACTCAAAGTGTGGTTGGTGAAACATCACTGTAAACATACATTAGACTTAGTTTTATCACATGGCATTAACATTAATAATTTAACTATTGTTCCACTAAGTTAGGTCATCTCTGATTATCATTTAATAACCTGCGATTTAGAAATTGACATTGATCCAGTCATTAAACCGCAATATGATATGAAGCGTACAATCATTTCCTCTACTGCTGCATCATTCCTACAACATTTACCAGAATTAAACATTAAACCAGCATCAGGACCCGATGAACTTGAAAACACAGCTGAATACCTTAAATGTGTGTTTTCTGCAACCTTAGACAGTGTCGCTCCACTTAAACTAAAAAGGGTTAAAGATAAAAGACTCGTTCCATGGTTTAATTATCAAACACACGCCCTAAAACAAACCACTAGAACCATGGAGTGTAAATGGAGACAAACCAAATTAGAGGTAATTGGGGTTGCATGGAAGGACAGTATGACTGAGTATAAACATGCACTCAATGCAGCGAAGACTAAATATTATTCTGAACTAGTAGAGAACAACAAAAACAACCAAAGTTTCCTCTTTAGTACCACTGCCAAATTAACTCGAAGTGCTACTGAATCAGATTCACAGATTCACTTACAGTTCAGCAGCAATGATTTCATGAATTTCTTTAGTGATAAAATTGAAAACATAAGACTTAAATCATCTAATGCATCGTGTAGCGTAATCAATAATCGACCCTCAATGATCTCTGAAAAATCTAGTGGTAGAGAAAATAATATAGTACAAGAGTTCAATACCTTTACCCCATATCTAAAAAAGAGCTTGTCTCATTAATTACACAATCAAAGACAACATCCTGTCTGTTAGACCCAATACCTACAAACCTCCTTAAAGACCTCCTACCAAATATTACAGAGCCCTTTATAAACATAAAAAATTCATAACTTAAAAAAGCCAAGGACCCAAAAATCTGAAGTGTGCAGTCATTAAACCATTCATTCATTCATTATCTCCCGCTTATCCTCTACTAGGGTCGCGGTGGGGTTCCCCATGCCCATCCAGGGGAGAACGTCTCGGGCGCTGGGCAGATAGACCCAGGACAGGGCGCCAATCCATCGCTGGGCACACACTCACTCACACAGACACACTCTATAGGGGGCGATTTTTTTTTAGAATTCAATTAACTTGTTCCATGTTTTTGGACTGTGGGAGGAAACCGGAGAACCCGGAGGAAACCCACGCAGACACCGGGAGAACATGGAAACTCCACCCAGATGGGGATTCGAACCGGGAATCCCTAGCGCTGAGAGGCGAACGTGCTAATCACTAAGCCACCGTGCCGCCGTCATTAAACCATTACTTAAAAAACCTAATTTAGATCCTCTAATACTGTCCAACTATAGACCAATATCAAACCTTCCTTTTGTCTCTAAAATCTTAGAAGACATTGTGTTTAACCAGCTGAATCGTCATCTTCTAACTAATAACGTTCATGAAGTTTTTTAGTCAGGTTTTAGGTCTCATCATAGCACTGAGACAGCCTTAATTAAATCAGAATCAGAATCAGAATCAAACTTTATTGGCCAAGTATGTTTACACATACAAGGAATTTGTATTTGGTTAAAATAGCTCCTCCTACACACACACACACACACACACACACACACACAACACACACACACATGCACAGACACACCTGTAAACATGACAATTGTGCAATTGTGCAGATTGTATTTAAAATAAAGTGCTAGTGCAATACTGTAATGGATAGTTAAAATAGATGAGAATGGAGGAAGACTGGTTGAGAGTGTTAAGAATGTGTCCAGAAGTAGTGCTTTAATGTTCAGCTGTTCATTAGTGTGATGGCGTGTGGAAAAAAGCTTCTCCATAATCTGGAGGTCTTGATCCTCAACTGACTGAACCGCCGGCCTGAGGGAAGATACTGGAACAGGTGATGTCCAGGGTGTGATTGATCACGGACGATGTTCTCTGCCCGCTTTCTGGTTTTGGCCATGTGTATGTGGCTCTCTGCAGACCTGATGATGCGCTGCAGTCTGTGGGTGTCATGTCTGGTGGCTGAGCTGCCCCACACTGTGATGGATGCGGTGAGGACAGATTCTGTGGTGGCAGTGTAGAACTGCACCATCAGCTCCTTGGGCAGGTTGAACTTCCTCAGCTGACGCAGGATGTACAGCCTCTGCTGAGCCTTCTTGATGATGGTGCTGATATTATGGTCCCATTTCAAGTCCTTTGAGATTATTGTGCCTAGGAACTTGTAGGAGTCCAAAGCCATTACAGTACTGTTGAGGATGGTGAGTGCTGGAAGGGTTGGAGGGCTTCACCTGAAGTCCAATCTCATCTCCACTGTTTTGGTTGTGTTCAGCTCCAGGTTGTTGTGGTTGCTCCAGAGGACCACCTGCTTCACAACCCGTCTGTAGGCAGACTCGTCACTGTCCGGGATGAGACCAATGACTTTTAGATCAGCTGCAAACTTCAGGATTTTGACTGAGGGATCCATGGAGGTACACTCATTTGTGTACAATGAGAAGAGCAGCAGGGAGAGGACACAGCCTTGTGGAGCTCCTGTGCTGATGGTCCTGGTTCCTGACGTGATCTATCCCAGCGTCACTTGCTGCTCTTTGCCAGTGAGGAAGTTTGTAATCCACTGGCAGGTGGAAGTTGGCACACTGAGGTGGGTCAGTTTGGTGTGTAGGTGTCCGGGGATGATTGTAAGCTCGAGTACTGCATCCAAGATATTAAAATATGGATGTCAAAAAACTTCCTACTGCTAAATTCTGATAAAACAGAGTTTCTGATAGTTGGACCCCAGGACAAAATTAACAAAGCTTCTAACACTATTTTAAACCTTGATAACTCTTTAATTAGACCCAGTTCATCTGTAAATAATCTCGGTGTCATTATTGATTCAGATCTCTCCTTTACAAAGCACATTAGCAATATTACTAGAATTGCATTTTTTCACCTTCGTAACATTTCGAAGCTACGAAATGTTCTCTCCCTCCAAGATGCAGAAAAACTAATTCATGCTTTTATTACCTCAAGTTTAGATTATTGTAATTCACTTCTGACAGGATGTTCTAATAAATCATTACATAAATTACAACTTGTTCAAAATGCTGCAGCTAGAGTTTTAATTAAAACCAAAAAGTTTGATCATATCAGTCCTGCGTTATCAAACTTGCACTGGCTACCAATTAAGCTTCGTATTGAGTACAAAATTTATTGATAACATATAAAATTCTACATAATCAGATAAAGTAGATAAAGATGTAGATCTCAGGCTTGGCTGTGTTGGGGTGGTAATCTGCGATCAGTGTGTGCTGGCGCTTCACCTCTTCACCCACCTCATCATTAATGGGGGGGTGTGGTGCTGAAATGATGCTGTTCCGGGGAGCCCTCTCAACTATGTAGAGTCTGCAGTATCTGCCTCTTTTAGTTATGCTGCTTTAGTCAGTGATGCCGGAGTCACATGCTGCAATGTGTCAATCAATTAGTTATTAATTAAATGCCATGCTTTATTATTAGCTCTAACTGCCTTTCTTTGTCTGTTTCTTTTGAGGTGTGACCGGCTTCCTGGAGGTGTATTCAGACCTTTATCCATGGCTCTGCCGACAAATGCTGGATGGAACCTGAATATTAATTGGACTGGCAGTCCTGCAGGACCCCCTTAATGGACTCACATATAGTTTTCCAGTTGTTAAAGTCTTTCCATTTGTTAAATAACTGTACATGTCTGTCCTACACTGTTGTTGCTGCCTTGCTGCTCAAGGAGGATCCCCACTGAGTCTTGGTCTTTCCAAGGTTTCTTTCTTAAATATATAAAGCATAACAGGGAGTTTTTTCTTGCCACTGTCAAGTTCAAGTTCAAGTTTAAGTTATTTATTTATATAGCGCTTTTTACAACAGTACATTGTCACAAAGCACCTTTACAGAATGAAAAGCCTTTAAACCCCCAAAGAGCAAGCCGAAGCGACAGTGGCAAGAAAAAACTCCCTTTTATGTTGTTATTCAAGGAAGAAACCTTGGGAGGACCAAGACTCAGTGGGGGACTCATCCTCCTTGAGCGGCCAGGCAGCAACAACAATGTAGGACAGCCATGTAGAGACATTTAACAAATGTAAAAACTAAAAACTAGAAAACTATAAGTGAGTCCATTAAGGGGG